>JAACJM010000542.1:0-17376 GCA_013368315.1 Tetrapyrgos nigripes
TTATAGCAAGACTTGCCTGATATCGTCATCTAGTCCTCTAGTCGCAAACATGCATGACGTTTTTCTTCTACAAAATTCATTGTCCAAAATCTTTTCACCGTTAGCTCCTACCCCTACGACTGCAAATACTCTTTGAAACTTTTCGCACATACACTTCACTATTCAAGTTTGCTATCTTGCTATCTGACTATCTTGCGCTATCCGTCTAGGTTTAGATATGCTAGTATACTTGTATATTAGGAGAAATGCATCTTGGCTTCTGTCTTCCACCGCCATACCCTCCAGAGCCTCGCGTCTCAGACGCTGTTCTTTGACTAAACGCTATCCACCCACCAAATTTCACGGGTCACGTGCCATATTCACAGGGCCACCGCCGCGTCTGTCTCGCGTCGGACAAGTCCATCGTCGCGTCCTCTGGCCCCGGTTCCTTAAGCACGGGGCTATGGCTTGAAATGATTTCGTAAAAACATAGTAGATAGTGCATGTATGAGTAGAATGAGGCAATTTAATGCGGCTTTTAAGAACTGATATCCAACTGATATCAAGTTTTGCTGCCTGGACCAAGCCTGGACTCAGAGGGCGCAGCCAAACAAAGTCAAAGAACCCGTTTTTTTCGACGTCGACACGCTATTCATTCCCTGTCGTTTCTAATCCCACGCCGATCCGATACCATGGAGTACTCTATGGACTCGGTATCTCCTGATGGGGTGGTGCTACGCTATTGCTCTGGGTGCAAGACTAGGAAACCGCGCAACACCCAATTCAAAGTTAGCAAAAACAAACCTGGCGGATATGCTAAACAGTGCTTCGTATGCTCTGCGAGAGTTACCAAGTCCGTGAAGAAGTCTCGCATGGATCCAGCCCCTATTCCAGCCACTTCTACTTCAGAACCTTCTTCGGACTCACCTGCCAACGCACTAGCTAATGCAAATGGCCAGAGGACGCGACGATGAAGTTAGTATTTACTCAACGCGAAACGCCTTCATCTAGGCGGTGAGTACTGCCCTGCGTATTGAAAAAATTGGGCAAATGTTAGATGTTATTGGTAACTCAAGCAATAATGATACGCTGCTATTATTCTCACCACAGTATTTCAGGATGCTTTGCGAGCTTTCAAAGATAATGACAATCCCCCCCCACAGAGGTCAGTATCTCGGTGTATAGTCTGGTCTAGTGCTGAACACATGAGTAGGATCATCATCTTTTGCGACGGCGTGTCAGAAGGCGAGTTTGAGACAGTATGCCAGCAAGAATCAGGCATGATAAAGGGTGAGACAAAACCACCAGTCCAGGCTGCACTTCAAGTAGCTGACTGACCTCGCAGACTGTCTTGACAACTTCTATCGGGAGACCCTCAAATTTCCACGCAGGCCTCTAATCACTTTCATCATCGTTGGCAAACGGACATCACTTCCGTTTCTTCCCAAATAACAATCAAGCTGCAGATCGAGGTGGTAACATGCCAGCTGGGTTTGTAGTGGACAGAGGTCAGTATCTGAATGCACGTACCCCCGATTTCAGCTGAGAACATGCACAGAAATCGGCCACCCGTATATCATGATTTCTATCTCCAGGTATAGCACGGAATGTCCATAACTTTTAGCCTGATCTAATGGGTTTGCAATCTCAGCCAGGACTCAAAGGAAGTGAGTTCTTTTCCTTACTTCAATACACCACCGTATTAATACTGAGATACCCCTAGCTAGTGGGCCTTCGCGTTATACTACACTCGAGGACGAGATATTCCAATATTATTCAAATGAGTGAGTGCTGTTACATCGCAATAGTTGATGTATCTGACTTCCATTTCTAGCCTTCAAGCATTGGCGTAAGTCGTCGATCATGAATACACTTAGTTTTCTGTGGCTCAGCGTCTTTTCAGATATGCGCTCTGCCACAATTATGCCTGCTCAACTAGATCAGTCAAGATCCCAGCTCCAGTATATTGTGAGTGCTTCTGTTTCCATGAACGCACATTGCCATGCCCATAGCCTGTCTTCCAGGTGCTGATGGGAGTATCAGTCTAGTTTTCTATTTACCCCCGTTCTGATAGCATTTTTTTTTTCAGTTGTGTGCTCGTTGGGCGAAGTTCCACTATGAATTTATCCGACATGTCTGTAACCTCTGGAGACAACTACCACCTGGATTAGTATAAGGCAGTGTTACAGGCCTGTGTCCAGTCGTGTGGTCAGAAAGCAGTGGATGTATTTCTTGTGAAGAGACAGTCGAAGAAGAACGCCAAATGTGTGCCTGTAACCAACTATCAATTTTGTAGCTTGATTTGTAAGTATCTTCCTCATATTCTTGTATTCGTTGTATTTGTGATACGTTTTGTAATTGTGACTAGGCTCTTCAACAGCTCATACAGATACTACCAATTTCCTCGTGTCAGAATCGCATCTTGCTCTATCTGATGTTCGTCTTGTGCCGCGTGCGCTGACTCTGATGCTCGACGCCGTTGAACCAATTTTGCAAACACTAGGCTCGGAAATTGGAATCAAAAGTCAGGGAAACTCAAGAACGTAGGAGAACCACCTCAGCTACCAGGGAAAGCTGTCGCCATTGAAGTGGTACTCGGGAACGATGCTTGGGTCGCAGATACTAATAACACAGTCGCTAGGAACTGGAGGTACGTCTCCCAGCCCTTGGTGCCAACCGCAGGATTGAGATGCTGTCCTCGCAGTCGGCAAAAACCTTGCATGTCTACTCTGGACATAGAGCACCCGTCTCAGCCATTGCATTTAGGACGAAGACTTTCGGAGAGACCACTTGCACGATCTTGGTTACTGGATCTTGGGATAAAGTGCGTGTGGTCGTCCTCTCAGAGTACTATTTCTGACGCCCCATTCAGACCATCAAGGTATGGGACTACCTTTGCCTCGTTAGCAGATAATATTGCTGCTGTTGTTGGGTGCGCCGTAACTCTCAACCGTGAATCTCAGACTGGTGCAATAGTAGAGTACAAAAATTACTGGAACGCACTCAAGAGGGACCGGGAAGGCTTCATTGCGAGGTGTCAAGAAACCGAGCGAAATGCACGATGTCTTCTTGTTCTCGGCGCTCAAGGAGAAGGCGAGATCATTGTTGTCGGGGGCGAAAGAGCTGCTTCACTGGTTTATGAAGACCTCCCTATCCATACTATTCCCGGATACTAGAACTCGACAGGATAGCACCTGGGGATCCTCTGGAATCTTCAGTACAAAGCAGGCCCTTAGAGTTGGAAGAACGCCTCATCGAACTAATGCACCAATAAACGGCCTTTCCCTTCACCGACATCATCTAAAACGAAGCTGGTAAGATACATTTCCGGGGAATGGCACCCTCCAAGCCCAAGAAGATCTCTCAAAGCATGAAACCCGCCTCTCCTCCCAAGCTGCACCCCAAGATCGTTGGCAGTGATACAGACGAGACGACTCGGACATCGACTACCGTGGCAACTCCGAGTCCTAGCTGAAACCGCCTTCGCGCCCTGCTAGATCTGCGGCAACGAAGTTGAAGTATGCCGATGTCTCCGAGTCGGAAGACGACGACGAAGGACTTGAAGATTCCATTTTTTTTTTACGACGGAGATTAGACTCGCAGCTTCTTTCTTTTGTTCTTGTTCCTGATTTGATTGTAATGTGCTCTAGTAGTTGACCCAATTTCAGCTTTACTTGGATTGTGAAAGTGTACACGAATTCCTGATTCTACTAGTAGTTCTATGCACCTTATTATGCTAGTATGAATCCTATACCGCTCCCGAGTTTTTGCTGAACTGAACGAGCTGGTCGTCTGAAGACGACGAGCGGATTCCCCACTGTAACGCACGGACAGACTCGGAAGGGTTTTTCACTGTGCACAGGCTCCGCCCGCAATGAGAGAAGATCGGGTTTACCTCTGAATTTCCATCCTTTCTTCAAGTGGGATAAATTTTCAACCCTAGCAGCCTCAGACATGAATCGGTGGATGTGTAGACTTAGTTTAGTGTCCAGAGCGATAGTTCGTTCACCTCTAGTATATAGTGGCGCAATAATAAATATACGTGTGAGACTCGGAGCCACTACATGACTCATGGCTGAAGTTCCGGATGATTCAAATTGCCACGTCTCCTGCAAACCATCATCATGCCTCCTGGTACCCTATCAAGAACTCCTTCGGGGGCCATGCCCCTTCAATCTCATAATACGAACGTAACGAAAGCCCCAGCGAAGGGTTCTCGCTCCAGCAGCTCTAAACGTAGAGAGACCTGAGGTAACAATGATCGCAGTGATACTGAGCAGGACAGCCCTCAGCCCTCGAAAAAGTCGAAGAAGCGTGGCCGCCCTCAGACCCCTGAAGACAACACTGACGACCAAGGCACCAGCAATCTGGCTGAAGCAATCGGCGACAGGAAAACCAGGAGGCGCAGAATCATGACGCAAGTATTTCCTTCTATTCCATATTATGTACACTCATTCACTCGTTCAACAGTTCTGATGAATTCAACAAGATGCAGGTCAAACATGCCAGTCAATGGATCGCGCGTGGAGTTTCCCCATATCTTGATATCGGGGATCTTTTCTGAGTCAACATTGCTGTCAAGAAAGGCTATGAGGAGGATGCCCTTGTTCAGACCTTGTAAGTGTATAAGGTCTTGTTCTTCATCCTCACTTTATCATTGCGTGTTAGATCGGAGGACGAGCTGGACTTCTACCTCCACACGTACAATTCACTCGTCAAGCGCTCACCTAACCTGGACGAATACATTCAATCTCTATTAGCGACCACGAAAAGCCAGGAGGCAAAGCAGCAAAACCAGGACAAGCTGGCAAATCTTACCAAGTTCGTGAGTACCTTACCACTTGTTTTGTTCTGCCGTCTATTGATCCCCAGTGTTTGTTTGTAGCTCGAAGACTCAGCAAATGATGCACGAACTGCGGATACCAACTGCATCAAATCCAACATTCTCTCATGGATGCTTGAGGATCCGGATGGCACGCCAGTTCTCTCACGTTCGGACACTTCAAAGTCCCACCGAGGTTTTAATCACCCTGCCACCGCAGAGTTACTTTGTCCGGTTGCCTACCGAAAAGCTTTTAAGCGGAATAAGAACAAGTAAGCCGATTTAACCTTCACACTCCACACAAACGCAACCAAATTTTCTTTAGGATGATCCAGAAGTTTCGAGATGGTAAATCCAGGGTCGATATCAGCAGCGCTCCATATTTCGTTTATGATGCAGACTTATACAACCCTGACGACTGGTTTCAAGGCCTCTATCGAAACCATACACTGATCCGTGTAAGTATTAGTTTCTTGTTTTTTCCCCCTGTTGTTTCATTCTATTGAACTGAACCTGTTTGTTAGACTGGCCGTGCCATACTTTTGGGGGAATCGAAAGCCCTGACTGGCGTAGCCAACACCAGCGCTGCAGGGAAGAAATGCAATGCTAACCACAACGGTATACTTCGTATTACTCCGGCCTTTATTGCCTACGTGGCCTGCCAGGTTCTTTTTCCTCTTCTTACCTTGATTTGTGATATTCTAACTTTTATCGAGGTACGATTTGCTCTTTCCAGCGTCTCGAGCTGGAGCGCCCAAGATGATTTCTTCTCGTATCCGGACTGGCACGCTCAGATTCTGAAACATTTTTGGTGACTGCGATGACGACTGGGCTGAGGAGACGCTCGATTGGTGGAACAAGTATGCATATTTCTCATTTGCTTCTTTTGACTCCTGACATTTGTTGTTGCAGGTCTGTCTTCGGCCGTGTTTCTGACGAACAATCCTCTGATTTCCAAGACTCCGACCTTGAGCCCATCGATCAGCAGGAGGAGATGGCCAAGACAAAGGAGCGGCGATCTCATGAACGGGAGGCTCGAAAAGCAGCCAACGCCGCTAGCAATTGTATCAAGGCCGCTGAAGATGCCGTCACACAAGCTGAGTTCGCCAGGACTGTTGAAGAAGCGTCTGCAGCAGTGGAGGCTCAGGCCATGGTGCAAGATGCCCTGCAAGAGGCAAAGAGGATGCTTGCAACCGCCAGGATCCATCTAAAGCAGCTTGCTACAGATTCCATCCGAAAGCATGTTGGAGATGCTGAGAATGCTGTGGAGAAGATCAAGTCACTTTCACAGACCGTCAAGGAATTGGTCGAAAAGTTGATTGAGAATGATGATCCGGCCTCTAAGGATACTAGGTATGTGCTTCCCCCTGAACATCCTTTATTGTCACTAATCAAACGGAATTTTGAGAATGACGACTTGAACAGGATTCTTGGAGCAGCCCCCTGTCGTCCATCACGGTAACATCGTTGTCATTTGTTGTTGTTGTTGTTGTTGTTGTTTGTCGTTGTTGTCGTCGTGGTTCGTCGTTGCCATCATGGTCTGAGCCGTTGTTGCTGTCATGGTCATCGTGGTCGTTGTTGTTGAGTCTTCAAGTTGTCAATGGCTTCATCATGGTGGTTATCGTGATTGTGGTCACTGTTGTTCATCATGATTGCTGCCATTGCCTCCCTCACATGAAACAGCCATGCCTCTGTCCGTCGTCATCATGACAATTGCCACCTTTGTCATTTTATTGCTGCCATTTGGTATTGTCTCGTTTAGCTTACTACCCGCTATCATTGCCTTATTGTCCTGCTAGTCATTTTATCCTTGCTGCTCATAGATCATTATAATCTGTATGTATATAGTCCTGCTATAGTTTGTAGATATTCTTGCTATACATTTCAATTGTTCATATTATTTGGATCAATATCTATCGTTGACATGCCCTGGTCACCTGTAAAATTGTAACTCCTAATCCCCAGTGTCATTCTGGGCTTTGAGACCAAGAGTTGTATGTTGACATCTGCATGGTTCATATCTATTCCGAATCTTAAACTTTCTGGTATTAAAGTGGGGTTTTCAAATGACATCAAGCCTGTTTATCTTATATGCCTCCAAGTATTCATTGACCATCCAACAAATAAGATAAATTCAAAGGCTCAATTCAGAAGAAGGAATGTAAAGCTACCTATGTGCAATTTGCTCAAAGAGGTTTCACCCGCTGATAAAATTCTTGGTTCATATAAAGATTCTCCAACGAGTGAGCATCGAAACTATTTTTTACATTGTAGTTCGCATCATTCTGTACTTGCAAATGGTGTTCACAACAGTGTCACATTTTAAATCCCTTGAAATTCTCATGAATGCTTGCAATGAACACATTTCATTTGGCTGATGCCCCCATCTGAATTTTCTTTTGATCATAATGATCTTGTAATTGTTTTTGGTCTTTAGTTTGTCTGACCTCTGTAACTGCCTTGTAAGCTTCAGAATCATTTCAGTATCTGTACCCACTGCAGACCTTACAGTGCTCATACACTAGTGATTCTTTTCAACCATTGCTATTGCCATATCTATCTGTTCACTTAGAAGGATCCCAATCCATCTTCTGGTTTCACTGTATAACTTTTTGAGGCTCCTTGTTATTTAACCTGCCATTTTAGAGCTTGTATAGGGATACAACAAAGTGTATATCAGGGTATGGCTAGTGATTGACTTCTTAGTTCTTGGACATGAAAGAATCTCATTGGGAATGAGCACAACAATTCATCTCATGGTTTTTACTGGGTAACTTTGTAATGTTCATTGTCACCCCCTTTGATGTTTTCCAACTGCTATGGGAGTATAAGACTGTGGATATCAGGGTAAGGTCAGTGATTTGTTTCTTAATTGTCAATGTCAACATAATCTCATTGGGAACCAGGTTGTATAAGATACAAGATAAAGTCTTGATTTCCAACTCCTGTCATAGTTGTGGTATTGACAACTCATACATGGTGACCAGGTTGTATAAGACACAAGATTAAGTCTTGATTTCCAACTTCTGTCATATTCATGGTATGGACAACTCATACATGGTGACCAGGTTCTATAAGATACACAATAATGTCTTGATTTCCAACTCCCATGGTATTGACAAATCATACATGGTGACCAGGCTTTATAAGACACAAGATAAAGTGTTGATTTCTGACCCCTGTCATACTCATGTTATTAGCAACTCATACAAGTGATCTGGTCACTTTAGGTGCAGCAATTATCTCTAATTTTGGAGCTATTATACAGGTTGTTCCTGGTTATATTAAGCTGCTTATCAGGGGACAGTCTGACTTTCCATTAGAGCAGTATACTGCATTTCATACAGTACACTGGCCTTGTTTGGCCTGATAATCAAAATGCAGTTTTTCTGATGGTGCGTCCGCTTGTGAATTTGACTTTGCAGGTCAATGAACTAGTTGAAAGTTGAATCGAGAAAGCCAAAGGGCCCATCGAGCTTGTCTTCGACTAAGATCCTGAGCTGTTTGCCAGAACTCTAGGTTGGAATGATCAGTTACAATTTCAAATGTCTCTGGTTGGCCCTCCAAATAATGCCTCCAGTCCTTCAATGCCTCTATTATCGCAAGCATTTCCCGATCATATATCTTGTAATTCCGTTCAACAGGTTGCATGGAGGAAGAACAAAATGTGACTGGGTGCCAAAGACCATCCTCTAACTTCTGCATCAACACTCCCCCCGTTGCAAATCCTGATGCATCTACTTCTCTCCTCGTCGGCTTTCCAGGTTCCCAAAGGGTAAGGATCGGTGCTGACACAAAAGCTTCTCTGAGTTGCTCAAAAGCTGCTTGCTGATGAGTTCCCCAGTCAAAGGTGACATTTTTACGTGTCAAGTCGTGGAGTGGCCTGGCTATCTTAAAGAAGTCTTTAATGAAGCATTGGTAGAAATTGGCAAATCCCAGGAACCCTCGTAGATCTCGGAGTGTCTTTGGTGTCTTCCAATCCTTTACTGCTGCTACCTTCACTGGATCCATTCGTACCTGCCCCTCCCCTATTACCAGTCCTAGATATTCAATCTTCTCCTGCTCGAACTCACACTTCTCTGGCCTCAAATATAAATCATGCTTTTTCCAACCTCTTCAAAACTTCCCATGTAATTGCTCGTACTTCTTCTAACAACCCACTGAAGATAAGGATGTCATCCAGATATATGGCTACTTTCCCTGCAGTGATCAAATCAGCAAATATTGAATTCATTAGAGATTGGAAGGTTGCTGGGGAATTGGTGAGTCCAAAAAACATGACCTTAGGTTCAAATAATCCCCTATTTGTAGCAAATGCCGCCTTCCATTCATCTCCAGACTTGATTCATATGTTGCTGTATCCCCAACGTACATCGAACTTGGTAAAGTATCAGGCTTTCTGCAGATGACTGATAATGTTGGTAACCAGAGGGAGAGGGTAACAGTTTTCAATTGTGAACTGGTTCAGCTTCTGATAGTCCTTTTTTACAAAGAAGACTGGCGACGATAGTGGTGATTTGGATGGTTGAATATACCCCTTGCATAAGTTATCCTCCAGGAACCGATCTAACTCTTCTTGTTCATTGATCGACATCAGATAGAATTTGGTGCACATAGTTTCCAGTGCTTCCGGTACCAATTCGATAGCATGATCCCAGGATTTATGAGCAGGAAGTCGTTCAGACTCCATTTCTGTCACGAACTGCTACAATTCTTTGTCCCCCTTCCTCTTCTACTACACTATTGAACCCGTTTTCTGATCATTCGTCTATTGCATTTCCTTGATAAACCCTTCAAACCTTATATTACTGACTTCGAACCTTATAAAAAACCTGCCAAACTCTATAATAACTGTCAATCAATCTTCCATTCCATCAATCCTATCTTTACCCTACATTTCTCCACTTTCACCTACGTTTCTCCTATTTCTCCTATCTTTCTCCTGTCTTTCTCCTATCACTTATTCATTGTTCTTCTATATAAACCACTAGACAGTCTAGCTAGTCCTTTAGTTCGTTCACTTCATCTCCGCTCCATACTATTACTACGCAGTGTAGAGCCTAGTCAGCTTACTCTTTTCCTCTACTCATATCTCTCGTGTTCAATCTATCGTCTTGTATCTGCTCTCTGATTGTGTGACTTGGGTGGTTACTTAAGTGTATCAGCAACCTTGACAATTTCTGAGAATACTTTTGCAAAATCTCGGTATTGTGCCAGTACCATCTGTTTGAACGTCTGTTTGGGTTTGTCCTTTTGAGCTTGCTCTGCAAGCTGTTGAGAATAAGTGTACCCAGCTGCGCACCAAACCTCCTCACTCGGTTCTTGAAGAATCCCTGCCTTCCACCATTTCCTTAGAGTTGTCCGATTAGCACGGATGTGGCAAAAGGGGTTTCTTCCTCCTCCAAATCAGACATTACTCTTTCTTCCCTCTGTTCCTCCTCTTTATCCACTATCAAATCCTCTCTTTCTAATGGTACCTCCCCAGTCCATTGAATCTCGTCACCTTCATCTACAACCTCTTCAACTGTTGCCTTTTGTCTCTTTACCTCCCCTCTTTTCCAGTCTACTTCAGGATTTATCTGTTGTAGCCAAGGTAATCCTAGAATGATACCTTCACCTCCAATGTCCGTGACCAAAAAATCCATCCAGTTTTCCTGTCCATTGACAGTAAGTCCCAAACGTGCAAACCTCTCAATATGTCCTGCTTGGTTTGAGGTTCCATCAATGTTGAAAACATTAATGGGTTGCTTTAGTTGGAATGTTCGAATACAATGTTTCGTCACAAAGTCCCTTTCCAGAAATAATGCTGTTGCTCCACTGTCTATCATTGCTGTTGTGTCTAGACTTTGGTTTGCTCCTCGTAATTTTACTCCCACACGGAAATGCGATGAAAGAGGATCTATTTCCTGAATAACTGATATTTTACATGTGGAAATAGAGTCATACAAGGAGGTAGAAATCATAGAAAATTGTTCAAAGGGTGTTGTCTGCACAGCCAGAATGGGCACCCGTTTTAAAAATCCATCTTCATAAACATAGCCAAAATGGCAGCCTGTTGAGTCATAGCGTTTTGGAGAGCAGTGAGTTGTGCAGAATAATCTGGGGACGGAGTAGTGGACATAGAAGGAGCAGCTGGGGATTCAGATGGAAATAATGTGAAGTAGTCATCTGTAGTAGTGGCGGCAATGTGTTGCCCCTGAGGACGTAATCTTCTATTATGGTCAAGACCCATGAACTTGTCCTGACAAACATGATCCAAATGACCCTTCCAAGCACAGGAGTTGCACTTGGCCTCCTTATGGTTGCACTGAGGCTTCATGTGGCCTGGAGCACTGCAACCATAGCAACAGTTTCACATAGCACGAAGATAGTCTTTATGTGTTTTACCATTGCCAGTGCAAGTGGCATCAATGTCCATAGCATAGGGATTGGAAGTGGACGTAGAAGTGGACGTAGTAGTGGTGGTCTTATGACCCTGCTTGTGATGGATGAGGTTCTCAAGGGTGGTGATCCTCTTAACCAAATCATCAAGTGAAATTGGCTTGCCTTTCACCACCTCAATGGGGGCTAAGCCAACACGGAGGTTATAGTTGAGTCCTTGTTCAAGACAAGCTCGGAGATCTTCATCGGAGTATCCTGTCCTCTGACCCAAGTCTCTGAATACCTGAATGTACTTTGCAACTGTCTGTTTCCCCTGAACCAATTCTTCTATCACATCTCGTGCATCTGCCTGTTCATCCAATGATCCAAACTGTGCTTTGAAAGCTTCCACAAACACACTCCAAGTTCCATTAAACAGATTGACAGTCTGAGTAGTCCTGTTGTATGCCATAGCTTCTTTGATGTATGGCACAGCCCAAATGCCAACCTCCCCCTGCATGAATGAGAGTGCAGATCGGATCATCTTTCCTTCGTTTCAGCAATATCTCTCTGTTCTCCAGCCCAGTTCCTGAAAGACGCCAGGAAGGACCTGACATCTACAGCCTTACCCTTGAAGGGTTCAGGCTTGGCCATGCTGGATTTATCGGAGCTCTGGCTTATTGTGTGAGCCTGAGGCTGGGGTTGTTGCTGGTTTATGTGTTGGAGGAATGTAGTGACCTGCTCTTGGAGAAGTCCATGAGCATTTATGATGTCCTGAATGGTAGCTGCCTGATGAATCTGTTCGGCACGGTGCATATCGAAATGGGGTTGTTGAGCTTGTTCAGACATATTGATATCTGAGGGAACAGGAGACAATGGATGACGGGGATATGGGATGTGGGTGATGGAAGCGGTAGGTAACGGAAGTGTTGACAGAGAAAGGCTGAACTGGTAGGTAAGACAATACAGTCAAAACAAGTGTTGTCATCTTCCCAACTGTAGTAATGGATTTGGGGAATGGAACGGATGTAAGCGTTTGGACAAGGATGGCTTGGGCAGTTAAAGAATCCTTCATCTCTGTCTTTAAAATAACTGTCGATATCAAAGCAGACGTGTCTCCGATCGACTAGATCGAAGCCATGTAGTTGTCCTCGACTGTCAAATAACCACCCAAGTCACGCGATGAACAAGATGGATTGACAAGGTTACAATAAGACGAGAGAGAGAAAGAGAGAGAATAGTAGGAGCGAGTAGCAGATGAGTAGCTGACTATACTCGACACTGCACTGTACTGAGAGCAGAGTGGAGACGAAGTGAACAGACTAAAGAACTAACTACAAGCCCCTTGGTATATATGTAAAAGAAGTGAATAGAAATAAGTGAATAGGTGAGAATGTCCATGGAGATAGGAATCGGAGGAGATAAAAGATGTACATGTCAGATCAAGTGATGGTACTGTAGACAAGGGAGATGATGATAGGAATATGAGAGAAGTGAACAGTAGTCCGTATGAATAGTAGTCTGTGGAGGTGAATAGAGTGGCAATTTGTGACATCAGCAGGATGACTTGCTGGATACAGAACTGGGTGCACGAGAAGTATGAGAAGCACGAGATGGTGCTCGAGAGGGTGCAGTAGACGTGGTAACAGAGTTTCTGCAAGGACAACCTGATAACTAGGCTGTTGGTGCAGCAAGAGATCTTGACCTAATGTGGTAAAGAGCACACACTTGGCTCTAAGCAGTAGGTGTAGACAGAACAACAGTAGGCAGATAATAATGAGAGACTAGTCCCAAGACAAAGTTAATATTGAATGAAGACAAGGAATACATGAGATGCTTACCTAGTCCCAAGATGAAGAGGTCAAGATGGGGACTAGGGAGCTACTACTCTGAGCTTATATACACAGAACAGAAAGAAAGATAAAAACTGAGCAAAGCGAAGAAAGGAATCAGAGAACTGTCCAGAACAATCAAAGTACAGCCTATTGTCCCTGTAAGAGATATATCATGAAAAGATGAACAAAAGATGAACAAGCTGTGCGTAATGTCCCTGTAAGAGATGTATCATAAAATAATGAACAAATGATGAAACAGGGGATGATAGCTGTGCATAGATGATCAAGGAAAAGATGAACAAAAAGATAGGGCAAAGGATGAACAAAACAACGAACAAAAGGCAGTGACTGATGAAGAAAAGAAACAGAAAATGAACGAAAATACCCTGAAAATAATACTGTCACGACAATCTCAGTATTCGCGTCCTTTTCCCAAATGAGGGCAGTGATTGCTGATGACAATTGGAATGATGCTGGTGGATACTTGTTGTCCAGTGCAAAAATTCGGAGTAGACCTGATTTTGTGCCAGCAGCTAACAGATTACCCCCAGGGGAAAAGGCCAGAGTGCAGACGTCTACGGCATCCTGTAGGGTCAGTGTAGAGTGGAGGACGTAAGGTGGATCCAAGTCAGCCATCATGGCCATGACTTCATGCATCTGGTTCACAAGATTATTTATCTCGGATTTCCCCCTATACATGAGGACTGGTAAAGGAAACCTCATGTAGTTTTTTTTTTACCAGTACACAGATCTCAAGATCTATTTTATGTCAAAACCTAAACATTAACCAGAACCCAGCCATCTTCATGTGGGACATATCAGTATCAGGCATCTCCTGTGAATGGAACCACTCACGCGTATACTTGAGGGTCATGAACGAATTCGTATTGCTCTTCCATTGGCCTAATATACTACTGCAATAGGCGCTGTGGTTGAGTGCAAGGCCAGTCCTGATTATATGTGTTCCTAGGTAGTTGTGGGATGAATTTCCCATCAACGTAGATGTGTTGATCCCCCAAATCTCGAGGGTGAATTTGTTCGTGTGGAGGGCTTCCATGAAAATTTCTAATATCGATTCGATGCAGCAAAGCCATCCTGTCAATTGTATGCATGAACGCTGCCAGTACTGGCGCTCACCAACGTGGGTAATGAACATGATAGGCACGCTGGTATGGTGAGACTTGGACCTCCTTGTCACTTGACATACCATCAATGCCAAGTCTCTCCATGAGCTCTTTATGTCGACAGAGTTGGTCAGAGCGCAGAACTGTGCGTAAGTGGCACTGTAACAGCTGGAACAGTTTGATTAGTAGAGCTTGTGGATTGCTGGAGAATGGGAGTGCCTACATCAGATTTGCAGTGCTTCCTCCTGTCCAGCTTCTTTCATTCTTCTTCTTGTGCGAGCCCTTCTTGCACCCATCTGTAGTCCTTTATCACACCTCTCACTCGTTCAAGAAATGCTTTCTGCATGTTGAGGCAGTCCAACTCTCCATATGGTGTCTCTCTGTCGAGAATCATCATGTTGGTGAATACTCATGCTGCTGACACATTCCAAGCATGTTTTCGGTCTTCCTCCTAGATAGATCCAGAATCTGTCCCTGTCTCAGCAATCTGGACCATCGCCTTTCAGGTCCCATGTCACTGCAAACACGTCGACTTCGTTGGGAGTGGGGTCGAGGACCAGCTGTCAGCGTCTTAATAGTTTTTTCAAATAATTCCGAATGGCTTTCTACAGACATCACGACATTATTGGCCATAATCCAGAGGATTTCGACAAGTTACCTGGAACGTATTGACCTCTGGTGGTCTCGCTTTGCTCAATGTTGTCTTTTTGGGCAGCGGTCATAGTCACCTGTGTAAGGGGTCCTGACCTCTCTAGCGCAGAGATCAATTTGTCAAAATTGCGATCCATATTCGCATTCATCTCAGCTAGGGCATTGAGAAATGTAGTAGTATTATCCTGTGGAATAGATGCAGTGATCACGAATCAGCTTGAAATTTTTTCATCAAGCATACCCTATCCTCTTCCTCGTCATCAAGCTCAGGCATTGGAGAAGGTGGATGGGGAGTGGGACTTGATGACCTGCTTCTGTCTCCGTTATCCTCACGGAATTGCAAAGGATCACCATTATATTGGAATGCCCCTGGACGAAGGTTTGGATGTGGTGCATTAGTACTGGGCTGGCCCCTGACATTGTTGATATTGGAATGGAATTGGAATGGTATAATCAGGCAATGTCCTTGACGTGCAAGTACTAGAAGTTTCAAGGAAATGTCACGAAGCTCTGTCATATGAAGCTGTTGATGTAGGTCCTCCCTTATGGCATCAAGAAGCAGCTGCATTGCTCGTGTCAGTCGCATACTGTAGATCTACATGTGCCAATCTAGACGTGATAGACAAGCATTGTATGCTCATGTTATCATTATCTCAGGGATGTGGGCCTTTCAGTCGTATATGTCCCTGCTTCCCAGTGTTCTCTATACTCGTGGCTACCCACCAACAAGTGCTCTCCTAACGGCCAGGAGAACGTAAGCCACTCTTGCCTTCTACTCTGAATGACATTCTGAGAGGAAGCTATAGAATTCCTGGTACTGTTTCAGAGAGGACTTTCCAAAAAAATTAAAAGACTGGTCCTAACAATCGCGTTGGAAGGTGAGTGCTTCTGGAATTTTGCACTCTCGAGACTTGTAAAAAACTTTTTCACGTCAAGCCTGAGCAGCCCAGCCACCAACTTGGTAACTTCCATTCTTAACACTGTTAATCAGCCCTCTCCACTGGTGATTCACTTTGCTCCGAAAGATAGCAATGCCCAAAGATAACATCCCTGGTGTAGCAATCCATCCCAAAGACATTGGAAGAATTGTATGACACAACCTACCTGCGACTGATGACTACAGTCTTGCAATGCACTTCTTATCGCAACAGCATCTGGTGAAGACGAAAAATGGATGCAAGAACTAGGTGCACATTCTTTGAGGTCAGTGAAGACCATATAAGGAAAAGGTGAGGACTAAATTGCTCGTTCTCCAAGACTGTCATTCCAAGTCCCAACCTCATGTTCCTTCTACTGGACAAGCCCATTCCAGGCAATGGCAAACACTTCTCCATTGTCAGCAAGATCCTCACCCTCAGCAAGATGACGGAACCAGAAGCAGCAGAACTTGCAAACACATTGATGAGGTTGGAAGGGATGAAGGATGACGGTCATGACCCGTACCCTGCAATGCACCGTCTCCTTCAAGAAAAAAATTCAGAGTGGAATGTCTCAGAATTGAAAAGATTAGAAATCTTCATTGCAAGTCAACTGGGTTTGCAATGCCGTTTACAGTGCCACCCCTTTCTTCAACTATGGCGGGTCAACAAGGCTGATGCCCTCTGTTCAATTCCCTGTTCGACTCCCTCCCCCTCCCAACCACACCCCCTCTCTAATTCTGTTCCTCCCCTGCCACTGCCACATGCTGCCTCGCAGCACCAAGACGCTGGCCAGCCTGGTCAGCAATCCATATCGCAGGAAGGACCCTCGGAACCTCGGACGGAACCTGCCAATTTGGCATCGAGCGTGTCTGTTCCTGGCGGAGCTTTTAGGCCTCCAACTGTCCTACCTGCGCCGATGACTGTAGTCGAACCTGCACCTGAGAACAGTGCTAGTGCACCTCTCGCTAATCAGTTCTCGGTCTCGATATTAATAGTAGGTGAGCTGATACTACACATGGCTTTTTCACTATGGTACTTACCTCCAAATGATTTAGGGCGTCTCCAGCAACTGCTAATGCTCCACTACCAAATTCTTCAAGGTAAGCCAATCGTTGTCTGCAGTTACTAACACCTGTTAATGATTTGGCAGCAGCTTCAGCTTCTCCAACAGAACTTACCATGCTTTCCAGTCCTCTTTCCTGATGATACAGCCCCACCTCTGGCTTCCTTCGTCGATCTCACAGACAACATTTGGACAAAGATCAGCATCCAACTTCTTTTCCTCGTTCCCAAAGACAGAGCCAACCACCTTCATCCCCTCAATTTCGCAGCCCATCCCAAACATAACCTCGTCTTCGCAGGCCATCCCAGACATAACCTCGTCTTCTGCCAAGTCTTCTGCCAACCGTGAGCAATTCGAGTTGCCCACATCAGTAATACGACACGATGGCGTACCAGAGACTATTTCTTTACGCTACATTGTTGTATGCTCCTCTACAGCAAGCTCTCCCCACAGTCTGACCTGGTACTGTCTCACCAAGGGCCATTTGACATTAGCGGGTTTGGCCCCTCCTTGCTGCCCCAGTATGACTCGGACGCTACTCCAGCAGATAAAGATCGGAGATGTCTGGTGGTTGCACCAAAACACTCACACTAAGACTAGGACACTCTTCGCCAGGCAGACA
>JAACJM010000543.1:0-17010 GCA_013368315.1 Tetrapyrgos nigripes
CTTTCTGCTATGCCTACTCACTATGCATTGTATATCCTTTGAGTGATATATACCATGCATTGTAGGTATACTTTCTGCTATGCCTACTCACTATGCATTGTAATCCTTTGAGTGATATATACATGCATTGTAGGTATACTTTCTGCTATGCCTACTCACTATGCATTGTATATCTTTGAGTGAATATATACCATGCATTGTAAGTATACCTTTCTGCTATACCTTGCCACTATGCATTGTATATCCTTTGAGTGATATATACCATGCATTGTAGATATACTTTCTGCTATGCCTACTCACTATGCATTGTATATCCTTTGAGTAGAGATGCACCATGCGTTGTAAGTTCCTACTATACCTTTCAGTAAATATATACCATGCATTGTAGGTTTACTTTTCTCACTATGCATTGCATACCCTCAGTAGAGTACATACCATGCATTGTGTGTAAGCCTTGCCTTGCCACACATTGTATAACAAGTCTAGAAAGACGATAATAATATATTTAGCAGTACTTTACATGTGAACAGTATTAATAGAATAAGGGGGAAAGAAGAAATAGGGGGATAGGATAATTAGGGCAGAATAGGATACATAGGGGGAATTATAAGATAAATAGAGCGGGATGAGATAAATAGGGAATATAAGATAGAGCGGGATGAGATAAATAGGGGGAATAGCACAAAGAGGAGATAAATAGGGCGGGGGATAGGACAGATAATATAGCGGGATAAAATGAATAGGGCATGCGGATGGAGAAAATAGGGTGGGATAGAATGATTAGGGCGGACAAAGAGATGGGGTGGGAAAGGACTGAATACATATAAATTCCACCAGATTACTTACTAAACCCCAGCCCGGGACCTTGTAGAATGTGAAGGGGGCTCTTCATCGGTCACTTCACTAAGAGGACGCTTGGAACCTGGTTTGCGCCTACATATGCACTTCAACGCTTGAATCAAAAACTAGCCTTAATTAAAGACATACCTCATGCTCCCATTTATGCATTCCATGACCCAAACCACATCTTTCACGGCTTCATCCCACCCTCTACGCTGCTCTGGTGTTTTCTGCACCTGAAACCAGTAAAACAGGCACAAAAGGACGGTAAGAAGTCCACATTGACCCAGCCGTTTCATAACCTCCCATCTATCCTTGAGCTTCTTGTCCTCCAGCCAGTTCTGCACCAATCTGCCCAGGGAATCACGAATATGCCAATCAGGATTAATGATGGACCACCACGTCCACCATATACTTTCCAAACACCTCCGCAGATTCCATATCCTTGGGTGGCTCGCTCCAGATTCCCTTTCCGATTTCCACTCACCATCCAATCAGCTTCGGCCGACTAACATCCGAGAAAAAACGCTCGGGGCCCCTTCGAATTGTCAAATCCAAATTTCCTCTCTATCTCTACCCATTCCTCCAAGCATGCATCCATTCAACGCAATGCTTGAGAACGCCTGGAATGCAGAGCGCAACCACTGAGGGACGTTAGACAACAACTTGATTGTCTCGTCATTGACGTCATCAGGAACGACGACGTCAGCGTCATCAGGGTGACTGCTAGCTGGCGCATTTTTTGACAGCAAGATCACAGGAGACTCCGAAGGCGCCGCTGAGGGAGCAATCGGTGGCAAACTCAAATGCTCAAGTCCCTTGGAGTACCCTCCCAAGCCTTCAGTGTCATTAGAAAGAGAGCGGTCACTCTCTGATGACGTAGGATCAACCCTGGAATCTGTGGTAGAATTGGAGGCGGATGTAGGTGGAGGTGTAAATGCGGGTGAGGAGGAGCTTGAGCCATCAGCAGAGGAAGTGCCAAGAGTACTGGGAGTATCAGAAGAGGGAGTGGGATGGAATGAAAAGGGACTGTGATACTGTGCTTTAGGTGGCTTTGTTGTTGTACCCGCGAGATATGGAGCCCATGCGTCGTCTATTTTACGTTGTAGCTGCTTGATCTTGACCATATTATTAGTGCGCTGGAAGTCGCTCATGCTACCGTAATGTAGTTGTGCGATTTTTTCCAAGCGTTCCGACTCCGAGACAGAGTTAAGATACTCTCTTGTCTCATTGTGTAGTAGCTGCTCTCGTGCCTTCTGAAGAACGGGGTTGGTGGGACGTGGTACAGGTCTAGGCTTTGCAGGAGGATCCTCTGCAGTGTCTTCGGGTTCTTCTTCGTCTCCAATCCAGTCATCTCCCTCGTCATCTGTCTCAACAGACTCTTTACTCTTCGTCTCAGACTTTCTCGCCTTCTTTCCGCCCTTCCGAGATGCCCCTTTTTCAACGTCTTTTGACTGTTTTCGCTTTCGGGTTGATTTTGCCGGCTGAGGCTTGTCAACGTCCATAACAAAGAGGGAAGGATCATCCAAAGGATCTAAGCTGTTTGACTGAGCAACAGAGGCTGCGACAGCATTTGCAGCCTGCGCCTCAAGCTCTGACTCAGTCTGTGGAGCTCTGGAGTTTGCATCTGAGCCGATAGAAGGAGTTAATCAGTACATGATCGCTGTAAGTATTTAGATACATACCATCCGTTGTAAGGGACAAAAAAGCCATCCAATGACCCATAACCTTTCTCGTAAATTCCTGTTGCTTCCATTCAGCAAACGTTTGAGGATTTGTGCCCGTCGTCGTTCCAGAACAGATGCTACAGCGAAATAAACAATAAATTAGCCCAAAAATGCGACTGAGACATTGTGAGCTCACGTCAGTAAAGTAAAGTCCTCCTTTTCATGACCTGGTAGTGGTGGAGCCCCTCCGAGCAGACAAAAGCTCAAGCCAGTGAGCTGGCAGATAGCATGAAGTAGAGGTTGAATAAACTTGGCGAGATTGGCACGGCAGCTGAAGAGAAAAGTCAGCGTCTATATATAAATAATGACATCAGCACTTACACGTCACGAGGAATGTCACCAAATTGGTGTTGCGCCGGATTGAGAACGTACTTGTCACCTTTCATCAACTGCTGGTACGCAGTCAACTTCTCCTCATGCTCTGTCACACTTTCAATCTCAATTCTCCCTTTGATGTCTGCTGGCTCCTTTTCATATAGCTCCGCAGCCACTCGACATTGGAAATCCACCCGGAACCGCGACTCGAGACTGGCACTCTGCCATCGAGCTTCAAACTCCTTGAAACATTTCTCTCGGAAATCGGGATGGCTCATGTAATACTTGTGAGGTGGTATTGCTATGGGAGCTCGGCTAACCTTGCAGAGGGTCTTGAGGAAAGGTTCGTACACTTTGATGTTAGATCCATTTGTCTTCCCTTTCTGACGATGAAACCAATTTTTGAGTTCCTATTATAGTATGCATTAGGTAAATATGTTCATGAATTCAATGACAAACCGACCTTGCGACCTTCCTCCTTGGCATATGCCTGAGCAGCATCTCGTTCCGCCTTCAAAATTTTATAACCCTCTGCATCCAGTCCACTTTCCCCTTGTGTTACCAAAACTGTGGCGTGAGGGTTTGACACTGTAGGCGTTGGCCTTTCAATAGCCTCGAACTCCTTGGGAACATCATCGGTGTGCCAAGGCCACTTTTGAAACCATCGGGAATGGAATTCGGTAAGGAAACGCGTCTTCTCCATCTTTGTCTCTAAAGCCAGGTATCCAACTGCGGCTTCCTCCAAATACTCCTTGAAGACACCTTTGAAGTTTCCCGGATTTCCTCCCTTCTTTTTGAGGACTGCTGGTTGCAGTGTGCTTTTTTTCGTGTCTGACGCAATGTCAGGACCCTTCACAGAGTCAGTTGCCTGGTTTCCTTGAGATTTGACCTGTCAGCCGATACAGACAAATTAGAACCTTGGAATACCGTATCACCTGAGTCTTCGAGCCCACCAATCGCCTGACCACCATCTGTAGGCTTGTTAGAAGTGGCAGCTAAGGCATCGGTGGAGATTGTTGTTGCCGTGCCGGAGTCACCGGAAACTGTACCAAGTGTTTCACGAGGAGAAGCAGGTGTAGACGCAGCTATAGAAGGAGAGGTTTTATTACCCTCAACTTCCCCAGCTGGTGGATTGTCTGGTTTGGGAGCCAAGGGAGGTGGAAGTGAGATTTGCATCAACGTAGCGTTGGGCTGATCTGCAGGGGAATTTTCGAGGTGAGAGGACATTTTTTTTGGAGAGGTATCATGCGTGGTGGAACTTTAATAAATTTCCTGTTCGGATAATACTACAATACATAGTGTGTGGATTTTGGATTCTGTTCAGGGTGAGTGGCAACTACTGTGTTTCCAATACAGAACATATGACTCCTACAATGTTGATGTGATGACTCTACAAAGTTGTGAGTAGTAAGTACTTATTACTCTACACTACACTACCCATGGTCTGCAGTTGCAGTGTCTGTAGCTCCTGTAAGTTCATCACTCTACATTCCGAGTACTCATTACTCTACACAACCATCTTTCGATTGTGTAGCAGTCATGTCTGCCACTTCGCTTTGCCACAGCTCCACGCTTTCTCCATCGGTCATGGTGGGAACTACATATTGATTGGAGCACATTCCCCTATGCCCAGCCAAGTTAAATTTGATGATTGGCACCTCATAGATTCTGTAGGGGTGTACGTATGCTGTCAACCAAGTGCCAAAATCGTATGCTGTGACCTACCGATTATGATAACCTTTACAAATGTAATCATATACCAGGAATACATGTGCAGACCCTAGAGACTCAAAGAAGTAGTTGATATTAATATTTCTAGGACATCCGAGTCAGTAGAATCTCTTCAGAATGTATTATTTCGCTTACCTTTCACCCTTGGCAATGTCTACTTTGGTATCCTTGGTACATGGTTTCAGCGTTGACATGAATAATGGGGTGTAAAACAATTTGATTGTAGGTCTCAACAGGGACATGGTCTTTTTATCATTTCTCGGCACCCTCTACTCTCACATTCAGGATCAAAAAATTTAGTAAACAGTTCCCAAGTGTCCTCACCACTTACCCTCTACTCTCGATCATCGGCAGTTCACTGGTCCTTTTAATCTCCTTCCTTGCTGGAGACCCTACATGTGACATACTCCTGTCTGTCTCGCGAATATTTTGCCACCCTATTAATCCTTGCTCAAAACCTACATACAACATACTCCTGTCTGTCTCGCGTATATTTTGGATACATTGTCAATGAAAATTCTCAAATCATATTCAAATCATCGGACAATATCTTTGCGAGGAACAAAAAAAAAACTACACAAGGTCATCATTTGCAACGCTACTGCTCTCGGTGCTGAGATCCAAACGCGAGAACCACTCAGAAGCCTCCACAACAGAGTCAACTTCACGTTGTTGGCTTCTGAGCCCACGTCGAGCAGCCTCAAGCATGACCTCGTCGACTTCCTCCCTGTAATTGTATTAATTAATTCCTGCGACTCGAGATCAATAAAATAAAATTCTTACGGCGTGCCAAAGACTCCATTTTGACCTTCAACACTTACAGCCCAAAGCGGTTGGCGAGGAGAATTGATGAATTGTCGTGGTGGTGACTCAGGCCCGTAAAAAGCGGTGGCCACACGCCTTTTTGATGGACTTCCTTGATTACGTGTGGTGGCAACAGGCCTAGTCAACGGACTATTCAATGAACTTCCCCGACTACGAGTCGCTAGAATTGGTGATCAATCATGGGTATGGGCTGTAGGTGATAGAGCTGACTTACGCTGATTTCGACGAGGTGGAGAGACTGAGCGCGGCAGTGGTATGCTTGGAATTGGGGTGTACGTTGTACCATCCTGGAAATCTGCTGGATGGTCATGGTGGCTGAGGCAATGCTGCTTCCAGGCCTCCAATGCGTCGTCCCATTTCTTGAAACTTTGATGGAGTGCGCCGCTAACCTTGTTTGTTCTGCGTCCGGCTTCACTCCTGGTATGAGTCAATGTCAAATTTTGCCAAGTCTAGAGCATACACTCACCAGTCCCTGTAGGTCCCTGCCCCATCTCCTGTATACACATTGTAGAATTTCGTATGTTGGAGAGGTTTGTTGCCCCTTCAGTCTCCCTGGTGCTATGTCCAAATAGTTGAGGGACACAGGTTGAACGACGAGTCTGCATAGTATTGAAGTTGAAGTGCTGGTTGTTGTCGACGGATGAAGTAACAGTTGAATTGTCACTGTCACTGTCGGAATGGATGTGGACAAGCATGTGGCTTACCACGTGAGTCTAGAGCTCGACCTAATGAGCGTGTATCAGTGACTTAATCTATATTCCTCACAGTTTTCTACTTCTAACAATTTGTAAGGTTGAGAGTACTTAATTATAACAAAGAATCAAAGTTGCTTTCTTTCTTTCTTACTGTGAATTGTTGAATATACTGTAATTCAGAGGTGATCTATTTTATGTGCCAATAGCCACTGCATTAAAGTACGAGCTCCAGAGGACCTGAAGGATTTAATAGTTCATGATCCTTGAGAACAATATATGATAGTTATTTGAAATGTTCACGATGAAAATATGCTTTTTGGAATGTACAAAATAAGCTACAAGATGTAGCAAACTTTCGTGAATCATATTGAGCTGTACCGAGACTTGCTCTGAGAATATGACCACTTATACTCCAAGACAGTTTGCAGAATCAAAGTTACAATATTCTATGGATCAAATATATAATCCTAAGAAGTATCTAAGCCTCGCCGGGTATAAAATAAAGAGACAAAATGTAGGACAGAGGGATTGCATGGCGAGATTCAGTCACTCATGGTGAGATTCAGTCAACGAGAAAATAGGGGCTTGTACACTGCCACTGCTGCCAAAACGTCTTGATTATAAAACGGTGTTGTCTTTGACCCTTGTACACATTTCAGTCTCCCCCATCTCCTCCATGGCAACATATCATGCTCCTGATGAGCTCCAATTGCATCTTACAGGTCTAGATGAGATTGTATGGCTTCGGGCGAGGGGAATAGAAGAAGAGGAACAGGAGCCATACATAGAGATTCGGCGCAAGGAGCGACAAAAATGGAAAAAATCGTTGCAAAATGCGAAATACTACCAAAAGTGAGTGATATATTCTGCTATCTTTGTAGACTATCTAATCTAATTATCTTAGAAATCGTGATGAGCTCCTTGCCCGAGCTAGGGATTGCAACATCAAGCGTAGGCAAGCCTTCAAAGAACTATCAGATCTTGAACAAGACAAAGTACAGTCCCGACAAAGACACTCTGCATTTGTGTACCGTCTGCGGAACCGAGAGCTTTTGGCGGCAAAAGAAAAGGCTCGTCGTTCACGAAAGAAACAGTCTGAGTAAGTGTAAGTAAAACAAGCATGTTGAACGTGTGTGCTGACTCTGACAGGGGGATTGCTTCCACTTCTACGTAGATTTCTCTTTGGAGTTAATTGACATCCAATGAAAATTATTTTGTTATGTAACTGGCCAACGCCACCCCTGCGCCAGCTAGTAGCCTCGAGAATCGACTTTTACGTATGTTTCTGTTTGGATTTAATTTACGTTCAATCAAAATTATTTTATCATGTAACTGACCAACGCCACCCCTGCGCCACCCAGTAATTCCGATGATGTGGCTTTGAGCCGAGAACACGGTACGGGACCCTCGGACAGCTATTTGCTGGGTTCTCACTGATACTGTAGTACACATTCTATTTGATCTAGGTATAAAATGTCTCAAATGCAATCCCTATGAATTAAAAAAATGTCACTGCGTAAGCTTGCAAAGGCAGCTCGTATTGTCAGACCGCCTCCCTCTGCCACATCTCAAACATTTACCGATTTATCTGTCTCTACAGACAGACGGCGTACCAAACGCAAGGAAGTTGGAGTGCAAGACCTGCCGAAAGCATTGAAGAAGTGCAAGGAGGAGTCAAACCTTGTATTGGAATCAGAGGAGTTTGTCTATGGGGATGCGTATGAGTCAGCGTTCTCGAAAATCCCTGACAGAGATCTGGAAGGAATTTTGGCCACTACCTGTGTAGTCGAGGAGGTCAAAATCAGAAGACGGTACTTAACTTCGGTGAGTAGTGTATTGAATTTTAAACTATTCCATTCATTTCTCATTTTAATATATTTAGGATCGTCCTTTGCAAGAATGGACACCCTATCGTGATGAATATTTGGCAGAGATGATCCGGAATGAAGGACGGGGTGATTGCTCACAAGATCTATGTCTCCATTGTCAAAGAGACCAGGCTCAACAACCATCCGCTGCTCCTATCTATCGTTGCAGGGACTGCATCTTTTTGGGACTCATGTGCGAGGACTGCTGTGGGAATTATCACAAGTATCGTCCTTTTGATGTAGTCGAGGTGCGTGTGCTGGTTTTTATGCTCTTTTCTGGTCTCAGGGATTAATTTAGAAATGGAACGAGAAATATTTCGAGGTTGTCCCTTTGAAGAACTTGGGTGTCAGGATACAGCTTGGTCATCAGTTTGGATCAGATTGCCTAAATCCCCGCCCCGTGTCTAATTTCACAGTAATGCATACCAACGGCATACATCAGGTCAATCTCAGCTACTGTGATTGTGCTGACAAGATCAAAGCCGGCGAATGGAGGCAGCAGCTGATGCGCAGACAGCTCTATCCAGCCACTCATGTGGATCCTTGGACTTGTGCAACGTTTGAGTTGGTGAATAATTTCCACATATTGACGTTGCAGGGCAAGGTCACGCTTTATGATTATTATAATGGACTCGAGAAGTTGCGTAACAATGCGGGACTCAATAAAAACAGGGTGCGTCAATTTTGATTAGTACTTAATGGTTTTAACCTGACAGATCGTTCAGGACCGGTATAAGTCTTTCGCTCGTATTGTCCGGGAATGGCGGCATCTTAAGATGGTGAAACGGGCCGGTAGAGGGAACGATGGGGCCAGACCTATAGGGGAAACTCGGAACAGAGAATTGGGTATTCGTTGCATTGCGTGTCCTCAAGTGGGGGTGAATCTGCCAGAGAATTGGTTAGATGTTGTCGAGGACAGGAAGTAAGTTGATTTTCTACTCATGTTAACAGTGTTTTCTGACTGACTACTTATCTTAGGTATAAGTATTGGCTATATCTAGCCATCGACGCCTGCTTCCGACTCAAACGACGGACAGTGTCATCGGAAGAACGGGACCCAGGCTTGGGGACAGGGATGGCATATTATGTAGAGCAAAGACCTTTCAAGGAATTTTTGGCTACAATTAAGGACCAGGATGAGGTCAGCATGAGTAAAAGAAATTTATTTCATGGGAACTAACATTCCTTCAATAGATGTTGACTTGCAATGGATTACAAACTCTTGAACAAGCAAATTCCCGTGGATATGCTTCTTCAGGCTGTGGCTTGGGAGTGTGTGCTCGGCATGAATTTGTGCAGGTAAACGGCGTTGTCGATTTGCAAAGAGGAGAAAGGTATGTAAAATCACTTGTATTGACTGAGTTACTGAATAGGATCTACAGATACGCCAACATGGATTATTGTCTGGCATCGTTACTCCACCATCATCATGCGAGCTTGACCAAAGTCCAATCATACGACATTGCTTGTCAGTGGCACAAACATCTGATCAAGCGTCTGTTGGAATTGCCGCCACTAGTATGACTTAATCTCGCATTACACATAATTTATTTTGTCGTTCCAAAACTCCACATTTATGGACATCAGCTGCTTTGTCAACTTCAGTTCTCCCTTAATTGGTTGTGGGGTGCTGGAAGGACAGACGGCGAGGGTATCGAGAGGCCATGGGCTCATATGGGACCTGTTTCGACAAGTACCCGGGACATGGGACCAGGATCGCGTCATGATACGTTAGACGATCACTGGGGTCACTGGAACTGGGTTAAATTGGTTGGATTAGGTTAGAATGATTACGTTTCAGCTTCCCATTGAGTTGAGTTGATAATATTGTTTTAGGTCCCTTGTTACTTCGGAGGCTGCTAAATGCTATCTCCGAGCGGATTATCCAGTCCAGGTCCCTGCAAGAATTTACAAAGCAGCAAGGGGAGGTCACGGAGGACTGGAAAAGAATGATTAATGCATGGGAGGCAGAGTTGTTGCTCCCTGCAGGTGTTCGTACAAAGCCAAACCCATATGAAATGCCAAAATCAGGTATGATAATTGTGCTCGATTGCCGTTGATGCTCTGCAAAAGCTGATATCCGTAGGCATGACAGAGAGTGAAGTTCATCTTGAGCTTTTGATGATTGAGGCGGCTCAGGGGGCATCAGGATCACCAGCTATTCACACCATCAGCCCTAGTACTTTTATCAAGCTGGGCCTTGACCTTGAGGAGCAGCAGTAAGTAAGCTATCAAAGAGGTATTTTTCTAATGCTAAAAGATACAAAGGCGAAATCTCACGCTAGACGTCACGGACAAATCACGCAAATTTGACACAGCAAATCAGAAATCAACATTACTGCAGCGTCGCACAAAGATTTCACGAGCTATCGGTCGATTCCGAGCAGTGCAAATGACATATATGCCCGCTGCTCTTCAACTCGTGGCCCTGAAGTCTTCCCAGCAAACCCATGCAGAAGACGTCAAATTATATCTTCCATCCGAGCTTCCTCCGTCTATGCTGGCATCAGGATGCCACGCCACCCTGCCACAACTCGAGCGTAAAATGCGTGAGGCTCAATTGCGGAACTCGCTTAATCAGCTCTGAAATTATCTCCATATGAAGTCACGGCTGCTGACTTATCGGATGTCCAATGTGGTCAATCAGGGTGCTGTCACCCGATCCAAAGGGATCTTCCGCAGGAACCAACATCAAATAACTATGGCGACACGCAAATATCAACATTCGTGGAAAGCTTTGAAGGATCTGGCTGGCGAGGATGGAATGACGTGGCATGTACTATTGGATGAGGACGTTCGTTTGATGAACGGTGAGGGTGACAGGGCTGTAGGCGTGGCTCGGAAGCAGAGGTCGAAGAAGAAAATTCAAAAGGAATCGGCAGTAGCTAATGATGCGAATATAGCTGCTTTAGGTGAAGATGAGTCGGAGGGGGAAGATCCAAATGGACTTATCGATCAGGAGGCACAGCTCGCAAATGAAAGTGCCACCCAATTACATCATGCACGGGATATGACTGGGGAGGGGATGAGGGAATCTTCGTGGATATGGCACCATGGTGGGACTGGAGAGACTGTGGACAACGAGGTTGTGAAAGAAAGTAAGTGGTATTTTTATTCATCCCGGTATAACTTACGGATTATGTCTGAAGTCATCCGCGTTGAATGGTGTAAAGTGTACTCACGTACACGTCGATGGGAGGAGGAAGTGGTCCTAGTAAAGGAGGAGATGCGGCGTTGCTTGGAGAGTCTGCGCCACAACGTCAGGGAATGGCAAAGCCGCTCACGATATGAAGGGCCTTTGGCAGTGGGAATAGAACAGTGGAAGGATGAGTGGAGGCTCAAACAAGAATACAAGGGACCGTTGGTGCTGGGTAGTGACGCAGCTCATGCAGAGGGTGTGGCGGCATATGCATCAAGTCAGGCCGCAATGTATGGGGATATTTTGCAGAGGTTTAAGAATATGTGGGGTGGAATTGAGCAGAAGGAAGGTGAGCTTGAAGCGGGTAAGGAGTTGTCATTGGTGATGAAGATGTCTGCACACCAGTTGGGTGAGGAGTCTGATTGTGATTCTGACAGTGATGAGGAGCACAATTTTGAAGGTAATTTTGACGATGATATAGAGTTTATTGCCGAAAACGAGGAGGAATATTAGCTGGTACATGAATACTAGAAAATTCTTACGCATTGTAGTGTATCAACAGGATGGGAAGATCATACTACACATGGTGATCAATGCTTCAAACTTGAACTCTAGCTTGGTTTGAAATCTATGCTATGCATCGTGACTGTCCAGAGCAGTTGTTTGAGTAGTTATTGACTCACAATGCATGGCCATGTTATATCAGACAATATATATACATGTACACTGCGCATGGTAGAATAGTGGTACAGCGAGTTACTATGCATGGTAGAATAGTGGCACAGCAGCTTACTATGCATGGTATATCAAAATATATATATACATATGGTGTATACTACGCATGGTGTCGTGCAGCATACTATGCATGGTACGCAGTAAAATAAAATACTGGTATACTACGCATGGTGTGCAACAAGTAAATTATTAAAATGGAATATTGTATACTACACATAGTATGAGAGTGGCTCAGTGGCTTACTATGTATAGAATACAATTTTGTTACCCTGCACGTAGTATGAGAGTAGCGGTATCCAACAAATTAAAATATTGATATACTGGGGGTAGCACACTATGCCTAGTAAAGATACTGGTATACTACACACAGTCTGAAAGTAGCTCAGTGGCAACAAAATAAGATATTGGTTACTATGCATGGTATGTGGGTATCTCAGTGGCTTAACATGCATGGTATGCCATAAAATAAAATATTGGTATACTACGGATGGTATGGGGGTAGCACAGTAGCTTAATATCTATGGTATGCGATAAAACAAAATATTGGTGCGCTACACATGGCATGGGAGGATAAAACAAAATATTGGTGTGCTACACATGGCATGGGAGTAGGTCAGTGCCTTCCTATGCATGGTGTGCAACAAATAGTATATAAGTATACTATGCATGGTATTAATATAAAATATGGTATGGTATGCAATAGAACTGCAATACTTACTATGCATGGTATGGGAGTAGCCCAGTAGCTTATAATATAAAAATATGGTATACTATTCATGCCAGTATGCAGTCAAATTAAATACTACGCATAGTATGGCAGTACCTCAGTGGCTTACTATGCATTGTATGCAACGAAATGAAATATTGGTAGACTACACCTGGCATGGGAGTAGCTCAGTGGCATACCATGCATTGTATGCAATAAAATAAAACATTGGTATACTATGCATGGTATGGGGGTAGCACTATAGTTTACAATGCATGATATGCAATTAAATATTGCTATACTATGCATGGTATGGGAGTATCTCAGTGACTTACTATGCATAACATACAACTCAATAGAATATTGGTATACTACACATGGTATGGGAGTAGCTCACTGCCTTACTATGCATGGTATTAATATAAAATATAGAACAGTGGTTTACTACACATAGTATGGGGGTGGCACAGTGGCTAGAATAAAATGTGATATTACTACGCATGGTATGGAGTGGAACAGTAACTCACTATGCATAGCATCATATCATAATAATGCTACACATGTGTGGTATACTATGCATGGTATGGGGTAGAGCAGTGACTCACTATGCATAGTGTCACACCATAATAAAGGTACAGATAAGCTTCTACATACTACGCATTGTGCCCAGCAGAGTACTGAAACAGTAACTCACTATGCATAGCATCATACCATAATAATGCTACACATGTGTGGTATACTATGGGGTAGAGCAGTGACTCACTATGCATAGTGTCACACCATAATAAAGGTACAGATAAGCTTCTACATACTACGCATTGTGCCCAGCAGAGTACTGAAACAGTAACTCACTATGCATAGTGTCACACCATAATAAAGGTACAGATAACTTCTACATACTACGCATTGTGCCCAGCAGAGTACTGTCAGTATACTATGTGTAGTAGTTACAGCTACAGCTGAAGTCGCCTAACACCTCAGTGAGTGTTACCAGCTAATGGTACCTTCCTTCCACTGATATCTTTGCTCAGTCACTACCACCGCCAGCATTTGATGTAGTCAGTAGAATGAATGCTCTTAGTCTTGATGTGAGTGCCACTCTCGTTCTCCCTGTGAACGTTATTCTCATAGCAATTTAGACCCCGAACAACGACCATGCTGAGGACACGATCACGAACCTCATCACGGCAGCGACAATGACTGTGACTAGCACGGACAGTTCCTCGCACAGCAAGCTGTTTTCTTCTTTGGACGATGCCTATCCGCCTACTAGTGCTCCCTCCCACACGTATTGTCCCTTGCCTCTATCTGATGCCCTTCAGAGTGTACAAGCCACTGTGAATGCACCCAGGGCCGTGTTATCCCCATCTTGCACACCTGGACGTCGATTTGGATCGGCTTCCTCCTTCTCTTCACCATCACCCCGACGCCAGTCAGGATCAAATCAATCCCCAGGTTCCCTACAGTCCACCGAGCCAGTTTGTTCCCCACCACAATTAAACTCAGTATTTACGCGTCGCGATAAAAACGAACTTGACGATTTGGAAGGGATCAACAAGAACTTACAGGAACAGGAAGAGCTGATTTTTGGTGATGCGTTTTCGTCCTTGGATGATGAACAGCAAGCTTCGAGGTTGGATTTGGTGCATACTTTCACCGAGAAAAACTTGCAACGGGTCACACAGTATTTTGAGAAGGCAATGGATAGGCAGAAGAAGGCGAGGCAGCGTAGTAGCACGAGCTCACCCTTGAAGGTGGAGGAAGAGTTGGCTGAACGGAGGAAAGAATTGCATGAACGCCTTAGGAGTCTCCTAGTCAAAACCGATACGATAAAGCTCTTACGCATCCCTAAAGCCCCAGTGAAAATTAACGCAGGTAGGGTGTGTCGCTGTCTGATTTTTTTCAACGTTTCTAATTGGCTTACAGATTATGTCCATCAATCCGACTTCTTTTATATGGATCAAATCAATCAGGTCCTTGTCCTACTTGCTGTCATTTGCAACATGGTGATAGGTCTGTCCATCGTCCAATGCAACTTCCTCGTTGGGGTATCAGTCATGTTGGTGAAATTGGGCATGTCTACTGCCCACCCTGATAATACCTGCAACACTCCGTACCCTTTCTCACCTTCTCAGGATGAAGTCATCGCTGGTATGCCCAACTCCCTCGCCGGTGCTCTCAAACGGTTCGGGGCTGAAGGTCGCTTCGACAGCTACGCTACCTGTCCGACGTGCAACTTCACAAATAAAGGAGTCTTGATTGATAACGGACAGTATCATTACCCCGAGACATGCACCAACCGGGTTGTTGGAGAGAGTGGTGTGTCCATTTGTGGCACCAGCCTCTTGACTCGTCGTTCCGATGGCACATTCCATCCCATAAAACCCTACCTAGTCAACTCTTTTCACGACTACCTGGCCATTGTCTTGGTGATCCTACCTACCTCGAGTGCTCGAAGAAGGCTGCTGATGATGCTTACAATGCTATAAGCAGTGGGCAACAACACGATGACATCCAAGACGTGTTCGATGCCGAGTTCACAATGGATTTCAAAGGGCCTGATGGATCCTTATTCGTGAATCGTGGTGCCAAGATCCGTCTCGCTTTCTCCATCCACACAGACTTTCTCAACCCCAACGGTATAACTCACCGTGGCCCCACTCAGTCCATCGGTGTCATATCCTGCGCCAACCTGGCCCTTGATCCCTCCATCCGCTACCTTCCCGAATACTTGTACCATGCCAGTATCATACCTGGTCCAAAAGAGCCAGACGTCAATGAAATGGACCACTTTGTACGCCCAGTCATCGAGAAGTTTGCTACGGCCTGGAGACCGGGTTTGAAGGTTTCGCAGACGGCCGATTCCAAGCTGGAATCTGTGGTCAAAGCAGGAATCTTTTTATCCGTCAATGATCTTCCCGCTGCGCGAAAGGTAGCTGGATTCCAGGGCGTCAACTCCGAATTCATATGCACGGTGTGTCCATTGCGAGGCAGGAACCAGATCTTCAATACCAATCACTCACATTGGAACACGCGAGATGTTAATGAACTACAGCGTCTGGCAGAGCAGTATCGAGACGCTGAGACAGTCGCACAACGCAAATCACTTTTCAAGCAGCACAGAGTTCGTTGGTCCTCGCTCTGGCTGCTCGAGTACTGGGATCCAACTAAGATGCTTGTGATTGATACTATGCATTGCCTCCTTGAGGGCATTGTTCACTACCACTGCCGTCATGTCCTTCGTCTGGATGCCAGTGCAATGAAAACCAAAACCGACTCGGAAGATCATCGATTTGCATATGACTGGCCATGGGTTGACTACTCGGACGAAGTTGCCCCCCCAGGTTGCATGTTGAAGGAAAAGGATGTCTCACGCGTTGCCAAGCTTCAGACAGCCCTCTGCATTGCCCTCGAAGGCGACAAGGCGCTCACGCTGGACGAATTATGGACCCGGCTATTTAATTCAGGCAACCTGGATGCGTTGCACTTCGTTGTGCACAGTTTGCAGCTCTCGTTGACCCTAAAGGACATCCAAGATAATGTCGCCAATCTTTACCTGAAGCGAGTCTCTGAGAAATCGAAGGCAAAGCAAGTGGAAACACACTTTCCTTTTGACAAAGAGGCTTGTACAAAATCTCACTTCGTTGCAATTTTAATCAACTGGGTAAGAATTTCTATTTCTTTCGCTATTTAGGCAGCTCTGATTCCATCCGCAGAGATTAAAACAACCCTTTCACTCAAATCACCAGCTTCCTGTCACCGGTTCCCCCGAAACTTTAGCTCCCATCCGTCACGTCATTAAAAACACTTTCACCCCGTCATGGGTAAACTCTGTGCCTAAGAACTATGGTGATGTCGCGGCAGGAACTATCAAAGCTGATGAGTGGAGGACCCTCAGCACCATCTACCTTCCAATTGCCCTCGTAACCTTGTGGGGAGACAAAGATTCTCCACCGAGCCAAGATCCTAATGTTTTACGGATGGTCTTGGACCATACCATGTCGCTCTTCCAGGCCATAATGATAGTTTGCCGGTATACAATGACGTCCGATCGTGCGACTGCATTCCGGGACTTCATAGACAGCTGGGTCAACGATTTACGCACTATACATCCTCATACCAGAGAGCATGCTCCTCGTCCCAATATTCACACAGCGGGGCACATCTACGATTTTTTGATACGCTATGGGCCTATACTCAACTGGTGGTGCTTTCCGTTTGAGCGCTTGGTCGGAGCGTTACAGAAAATCAATACTAATGATAAGATTGGTGGTGAGTAATGATTGTCTTCATCTATCGTCCTGCTTATATTGTTGTTTAGGTGTTATGGAATCTACAATCATAAAGTCCTTAGTGCGTACAGCCAATATTCGCCGCTGGCTTCGACGTCCGGAGTGTCCCGAGGCAGTGAAGCAGCTCAAAGTTCTTT
>JAACJM010000544.1:0-16941 GCA_013368315.1 Tetrapyrgos nigripes
ATCGTTCGGTGTAACGAGTGAGTATTCATTCACTAGTCAATCTACCTCAAGTCTTTCTGACGCGTTTGATACCGAAGCTCTTCAATACCCCAACACACAAGCCATAAGCCATCTTTCCTTCCGTCCATGTTCAGTCGTAGCAGGTCCCTCCCCCATTTAACGCTGCATTCAGCCTTCAGGAACATCGATCGTGTCGTCTTTTTCATACATCGGAAAAACATTGTCGATTTCACAGCCGATTATAAGCTTCCTTGTTCTTGGCAGAACCAGCTGACTCGAAACATTTCCATACAGTGCCCTCCAGTGCCTCCACAGCGGAAAAATACTGGAATTGGCATTATCGTGAAACTATTCCACATGTGCAATTGGTGACGTCTGTAAGCTTTTGAGCTCAGTTTTAAAGGTAGGCTCGTAAGGCAGCAAGAACAGACACGATGCTTGGCGCATCTTTCCCAACCTTTACTCTGATCGTATACCTCTCGTCGTTGTTATGCTCTGCCGTAGCCTTGAAAATTCCTACATCAAGCAACATCTCATCGACCACACCTGCTCTCTCTCCTGAAGCATTCAAGCGTGCGGTTTCGGCACCATACGTTTTCACGGCTTTCACGGATGCTTCGGAATCCAACCTTTATGTGTATACCTCTCAGGATGGCACAAATTTCAATCTCCTCAAAGGGCCTGCCTTCACCCCGCCAAGCGGTCTCATTAGGGACCCCAGTGTTATTTTACACAGCGATGGACTGTATTACATTGCTTGTAGGCCAGCGTTTCCGAAGAAGCAGTCTCCTGACCTTCTAACGGCCCCTCCACAGATACTACGAATTGGGATGGAACCAACTTTGCCATCGCAGTAAGTGATGCCCCTAAAATATGCATATATCAATACGTCTGATTTTCGCTACAGAGAAGTTCTGATCTATTGACATGGACAGTACATGCCACAATTTCCACAGCGTCGTCTGTTGTAACTCCCGTCAATACGTGGGCTCCAGTATGTCGTGGGTTTGCGTCGACATTTTCGTCCCTTCTGATTGCACTACAAACTCTTTTAGGAGTTCTTCAAAGACCCCAAAACCGGCAAATTAAACATCGTCGTGTCCTTATCCACGGGAAGCTTCGGTCCTTTTCTTCCCTATGTCTTCACGGCTACGGATAGCACCTTGACGAGGTGGAGTGGTCCTGTGGTGATGTCTGGTATCTCCAATGCTGGGTTGGGCTACATCGACACTTTCCCTGTGTTTTTCAAGTACGTCTTCTATCAATCATCTGATTTTTCCCTCTCTATATCTTCTTTTTTGTTCTAGCAATCAATACCATATCTTCACCAAGGCAGAAAGCAACGGTCAAAAATACATCGAGCATGCCGTAGCTTCCAGTCTCACCGGTCCTTACCGATTTGTGCAGCAGGGAGATTTTGCTGGATGGGGTCAAGCCGAGGGACCGTGTGTCACTGTACTACCCAATGGGAGTTTCAGACGTGCGTTCTCGTCCGTTATCAGTTTTCCAGGCGCTGACTAGACTGTTCGCTTTGCTCTATATTGCTATGAAACTTTACAGTTCTTGCTGATGGATTCAATTCCGGAAAATACATCTATTCCGACTCGAGTGATTTGACTAATTGGTCGGCGTTCAGGACTCTTCCCAATGGATTGAGTGGCTTTGTGAGGCATGGGACTGTTTTGAAACAGTAGACATGCGTCGTAAATCCAATGAAGATGAGAAGGGGTTGTTTGGGAGGGTGATAATATGTGGACGCGAGGGTGTGAAGGCTACCTTTGTCTTGAAACACTCATGCAATGTATAATTTTGACATAGACATGTACAGCACCCTGAGGCTTCTACTGAACGTTACTGAGAAATGCTCGACTAGGCACCTACACAGATGGAAACTGAGCGGAACACCCAGATCTTGCGCTTCCCAAGTCTGACATTCGTTGCCCTCCTCCAATCAAAATCTCGAGACGGAAATCCTACCTACCCAAAACACGTGGGAAAAGCCTATATCTGGCCTTCTTTCCAACTCTGCAATTGACACCCTCCAGTTTTCGCGACATCCAAATTCATTTGTTCAGATTCATCACAATCCATAAATGGTCAAGATGTCATGGAGCTGCGAAAGCTAGGCTTCGACTGGTGGCTATACGTCTGTGGAAGGCAGACCTTGAAGTCATCCACATATTCCCGAACAAAATACCGTTATCTGCGACAGACCTTGGACCGGCAGTAGTATCGCACTGAATCAGACGATACTGCTTATCACTACTCAAAGTCCGGCAACCCGAATCTCGTTAAACACTTATCATGTCTGAAATTCAGATAGAGCTTCATTTGCCGAAGGCATATCTCAGCGACATCCAGAGTATATCTAGTATCTCCTGCCCAGACTGCCCTCAAAGCATCCATCATGTCATTGCCCTCTCTCTCGATCTCATCGTGAGTTGGACCTGCTGTCTGTCTCTTTTCTTTATGCTAATTTATCTATTTCAGTGGGAATCCTGTCAATGACAGTCATCTCGACTCTGTCTTGGCAAAATTGGGACATACTTTGAAGCCTGAAGAGCGAGGAGACTTCTTAACGTTGCTCAAAGCGTTCCATGAGACCATCAGCGTCGTAAAGGACTTGCCAGGTACGTGAACATGAACTGCCCGCTTGAAAACGTTTAGCAAGGCTGATGTTGTTGTCTCAGACTATGAACCTCCAACGGACTTGAAGAGGTTCCCCAGAGAGAACGTACACTTTCCCAAGGCAGAAGACAACGATTTGGGAGCATGGGCGTGGAAGTTTACCGTGAGTATTGATCGATTCAGCGGCGTGTATAAATGACTGAAGTCAGAAACAGGCCAAAGACACTCAACCAAATAACGGGATTCTTGCTGGAAAAACGATTGTCATGAAAGACAACATTAGCCTCGCCCAAGTTCCCTGCCTTCTCGGAACGGACGCTATCACCGACTTTGTTCGTTTTTTTCTCTCCTAAATTATGTTACCTGCTTACTTTTTTTCTACAGATCCCCACTTCAGACGCTACGGTAGTGACACGCTCTCTGACGGCCGGTGCTACCATCCTCGGAAAAGCGGTCTGCGAGAATTTCTCGATGTCGGGTACATCATGTTCTGCTGCCACTGGTCCGGTCGACAATCCATACGCTAAAGGCTACTCGACTGGTGGAAGTTCCAGTGGTTGTGGGGCTCTCGTCGCCTCAGGCGCAGTCGATATGTAAGTTGTCTGAAATACAGTCTATACTCATCATCCATTGCTGACATTTTCTTCATAGGGCAATTGGTGGTGACCAGGGAGGTAGCATCAGACTTCCAGCATCCTGGTGTGGAATCTATGGCCTAAAGCCCACACAAGGTTTGATACCTTACACCGGGATTGCCCACTTGGGTGAGTTCCCTAGTCTCAATCTACTTCACTGGAGTCTCATACATGAAACAGAGACTACGATGGACCACACGGGTCCTATGACGCGAACGGTCCTTGACAATGCCATCCTTTTGAAAGCTCTGGCAGGAACCGATAACATCGACGATAGATGCCGGGGTACACCGCCTCCGTCACAGATACCGGATTACCCTTCTATCCTCGATCAGGTTAAAGCCAGCCCGAAACCACTCGAAGGATTCAAGATTGGGTTGCTGAAGGAAGGATTTTTCGATGTACCTTCTGGTCTCAATGATCCGAGGGTGTCGAAGAAAGTTCGAGAAGCGGCGGAAAAGTTTAAGAACTTGGGTGCTCTAGTTGAAGAAGTTTCCGTCCCAGTGAGTGTTTCCATATTCTAGGTTGAAAGGTCCAGCATACTGATATAACACTGCCAGCTACACTCGACGTCTCCGACGCTGTGGCACTGCGTGGTGCGAAGGGGATGCGTTCCGAACTTCTTTGGTGGGACAACTGGGAGGCAAGGTTTCTACATGAACCAGCTGACGACCAAGATGGGTGCTCTGCAAACCGCCGAAGGATGGGAAAAGGTACCATGTTCTGCCAAGGATATGATTTTGAACGGCGTGTATATGCAACTGTACTATGTATGTGTGTTTTCTCTTTCTATTTCCTTCATCGGCCATCCTCATTATCATTCACAGCCTGAACTTTACGGCAAGGCGACGAACCTTATTAGAATGTTGACAGAGCAGTATGACGAGGCATTGAACAAGTATGATGTCTTGGTGATGCCGACTATACCATATTTGCCTGTGTCCCATTCTCCGCCGGATGCGACGGTGTTGGAGAAGATTAGCAAGGGTTTAGGCCAAGTTCTGAATACATGCGCCTTCGATGTGACGGGTCATCCGGCGTTGTCAATGTGAGTTCTGTTTGTCCTTCCCAATGTTACGACAGGCTGAGAATGGTTTGCAGGCCGATTGGGATGTTGGAAGCGTTGGAAGACAAGATCAAGTTGCCGGTCGGTTTGCAGATTGTTGGCAAGCATTTTGACGAGAGTACAATCTACAAAGCCGCGTTCTCTTGGGAGAATGGGTTTGACTGGAAGGAGTATTAAGTACGACCGTTGTATAGTGCATTTATTTGAGTATGAAGACAATTGTGTAGACTACGAATTAGGGTTCGGAAAGTTCGGTCCTGGACTTTGGACTGGACCGAAAGTCCAGTTCAAAGTTCAAGAATTTTGTGGACCGGACCGCAGGCCCAGGTTCAGTCCACGGTCCAGCAAATTCTGAAATTTACTGGACGCGTCCGAACGCGTCCGAACACACTGAACTTGTAATGCATTTCTGACTGGAACTTGGTCCCCAGGACTTGAATTTTATGTTTGATGACCACTCATATTGCATACACACTCTGAATTCATGTCTGTGCAATTACAATCTATTTTGGTAGAGCACTTGGGCATGCAATGGACGCAGAAACATCCCTCTCTGAGCTGGATTGCAGAGCAGTTTCTGTATACTTCCTTTTTCTGTGCTTTGGTCGATCTTTTGTCATCAACGGGCCTAGAAGTATTATTTCGCATACAGATCATAGCTACTCAACTCGTTGCTACCTTGGTAAGAGAAACTCATTTGGCTATCTCGGAGACAGAAAAGTTCGGACGCGTCCGAACCTTACTTGGACTTGAACTGGACCGAAGTTCAGTGGACGTGAAGTCCGGTCCAAAGTTCAGAGAATCTCTGGACCGGACTGAACCGGACTTTCCGAACCCTACTACGAATACAGAATATCCTATAGCCTGTTCGTGGCATGTATTCAGAAGTACAAAAATTTTACAATACAGGATAAACAATTCGTTCGTTCTTTCGATACATAGCTCTATATGCCCGCAGAGGTTGGAAGGCTACTTCCTTCCCCCGCCTGACTTGTATGCGGCAGCGAGGATTTCGACAATCTCCTTCCTGGATTCCCATACAGGTAGAAGGACAGAGAAAAACCCACTTAGCAGAGCCCAAATGCTGTAGAGGAGAGTCAGCTCGTCGAAAGGTAGTGAGAATCGGAGCATACTCACATGCTAACGGAAATCCAAAACTTATAGAACGACTTGCCATATATGTAGTGAGAGAAGAACATTGGCAAGGGTACTAGATGACAAGACGGTGGAAGAAATGGTCAAGCTAGGAACAAAGTACCGACTGAATGACTCACCAATGATTGTCACGATTGCAGTCAATATCGTAGAATAGATCGCTGCTCTCTTGAAATTTGTCTGCAGAACACTTCGCGAGACAATTGACCCGTCTACGAGTCGTATCCCATCTTCCGGGAGCGTTACGACATTCGCTACATGCGCCTCAATGTCTTCTTTCTCTTTGTCTGAACCACTGTCGCTACTTTGAATGACAGTTGGACTTCCAGGCTCGGCGGTGACGTCCAGATTTGCGATAGCTCTTGTCCCTTTAAAGTCATAGTTATCGGGACCTGAATAACGTTATTGAGTGAGTCTGCTTTAGAATGTGAAAAATACCTACGGAGCAGAGTCAACCCCACCGTGATGACACCAGACAATAGCAAGCCAGTCAGTCCGCTGCACAGTGCAGAGTAAGGTTTCGCCAAGTTCTCAATATTGATGGTGCCTGGACTCAAGAGTCATAATGAGGCTTGTGTATAAGAAGTAAGCACGGACAAACCGTATATCTTCCAGCAACCGATCATCCAGGCGATCATACCTAAAATGGCTCCGATAATAGGGCCAGCCAGTACCGCTTCCTTGTTGAGCTTGCTCCAGGTCACGGTCAATCCAATAGGTCTTTGAAGATAACAAAAGGCTAACCGTCAGCCTGATGATCGTCGACGGATGATAACAAAAACATACATGACGGCAGGGCTCAGAATTACCCCTCTGAATTTCCAGGAAACGTTTCATTCAGCGACACTTGTCCGTCACCTCTAGCAAGAACTTACTGCACGTAATATAGCTGAAGGCAATATGGGTCTAATCAATAGACTGTGAACCATAGAGGACGTAGACGTACCCAACCAAGATCAATGTTGGCTTTGTTGAGCTATCAGCGTGAAAACAGACGAACATTCAGAGACATGTTCCGCTGCAGCAATAGACTAGGTGACCAAGACTCACAATGATAGCCCAGATACCCATCCAAACAGCCCAGAAACAAATGAAACAATGAGACACACGGACGATTTCAGGACCTGTCGCCTGAGGCCTGAAGTAGGTTCTAAAGATACTATTGCAAAGCCCTCAGGTATATCCTCAAACCCCATTGACGTTTGCGTAGACTCACTCATACGAGCTGTATACTGATCAATTTGATGAGAGACCATGACAGAAGAACGAACATACAAGAGGCTTGATACACCGATAAGCTCAGCGCTTGCCGCAGATGTTACCGCCATGCTGTTAGATACGAAATAGGCATGAGTTTTTCAGATTATTCAGTCAAAAGCCTGAGCCTTGGAGACGTACAATACGACCAATAAAATAGCAATAGCTCCTCCTTTACCCATGATGACTACCGCAGCAGCAGGAGCGGCAAGACCCGCGCTTTGCTGATCAGCAGATAATAAGTTTGGATAGGTCGGAAAGCGTGGCTGTAATGCAGAATGAGGGGAGAATGAAGAATGGTGGACAGTGAACTGACATCGTCCTGTAATGCGCGCGCAGCGAGCCCCAAGCACGAAGCGAAAGCAAAAGGCACTGCAAACCAAGATAGGCCTCCCAGCATCTGCGGAACAGAAGACTGTTAAGAGAGGAAGATGATAGAAAAACCTCGACTTACATATGCTTTGGTGGTTGATGTGGGGTGACTTGCAATAGCCTTGGCGAAGCTTCAGCATAATCAGCAGCTAATATCAAAATTTGAGCGCACTCTTTGCCAATAACCTGAGTAGAAGTCGTTAGAACCAACTGTGATCCTAATAGACAAAACCAACCCTGGTCACAGAAAATACCAGAAAACCCGCTCACTATCGTGGCCGCACCGAATACAAGACCTTGATCACTCTTCATCGTCACATAACTTCCATCCGTGTTGCCATCGACGGGGTATTCTACCGCTGCTTTCTGAAGCTTATCATAAAGGCCAGACAGTCCGCCCGTAGTATCCGAGGTACAACTTAAAGGCAGTCTTGGTAAGCTGCTAACGTCAGGCGATTTGTTGGTAAACTTACTAGCTGTGGAAGATGAACTGGAGAAGTAAACATCAGGTTACGTTTTGCTCTCATCGCGAAAAGACGTGTACTCACAATGTAGATAATCACAAATAGGATCACAGTATGTGCCCAATCACATACGAAGGTCGCTCGAAGACCACTGCATTAAAATTAGTCAGTCTGAAAGGTATATCCCCGAAAGGGAGACGAACGTACCCGACGAGAACATATACAGCAATGCCAATCGGAAGCAGCATACAAGCAGCGTCTGTGCCAGGAGAACTTGAGCAAAAGTATAATCAAGGGTGACTTACACGGGCTCACCAGTATTCATTCCGGTCAGAGCGTTTACAGTTGCTGCTCCACCCACTGAAGTGTGCAGTATTCAGTGAAGACCCTGAGATGTGAGTTTCAATAGGACGTACACAACAGGGAACCACAGACGATCAGAACACAGAGGAAGCCATAGAATGTGAAAAGGAGATGAGGAAAGGTGCCGAAGCGAACTTGCACGATCTAAAGTTGTTGCGATTCAGAAGGGTGGTTACAGAAGAATGCAGGCCATACCTCAAGGAAAGTGTGTGCGCCATTTGCGTTCATCTTGACCTTTGCTGCGACCATGCCGAAGACAGCTAGCTGAATGGTCCCTCCGACCCCATACCACCTAGATGCTCAAAAATTAACGACATTACAATGCATACAATGCGAGGACATACCAAGGTCCGCTGACTCCAAATTGGTAAGCGGCAGTCGAGGATTGCAGGAGCGTTGCACTCCATGTCCAGGCGCTCACGCTGCCAAAAAAATTTCAGAAAAAAATCATCGCACATACGCATGAGACGTACATTCCGCAGCACACCAGCCCAGGCTGCGGTCTATCAGTCGAGTTGCTCCAATCAAACAGAAACAAGACTCACTTTGACGCTCCGTGAAGCACTCTGGATCAGAAAGTCAGTTACTAGCACCAGACACGGAGTGGCTGTGGTCTTACCGTAAACTCCTCAGATGACCTTGGAGACATATCGGTAAATTTGCTTTGCAGGTACGTCAAGGCAAGCATGACACCCGCGAAGAAAAACCCCACGCCTGAATAGAATTCCTCAGTCTGTGCCGTTTGTGACGTTTGGTTGCGACTTACCAACTACTACGCCATACCCTACGCCTTGAGCTGTTAAATTTGGATCAGTGAATTGCAATATGGAGCATCGACATTGACTAACAAAGCTGGGGATGGAATTCCGAAACTCCAGTCGACATGATGGTCCAACAGTACAAGAATGGATCCTCGAGTCCAAGCTCCAGGTCATTCCTCTCTTTAAATATATAAGTATTTCCATTGGCGATAAGATAGGAAAGAAGCCAGCTTTCTCGGCATTGTCTATACCTTATCGCATTCGAATTCGGGTATGCGCACTATCTCAGCAAAATGAGAAGTAGACGTCTAGGTACCCTTGGTCTTACTTCCACTTCCAAACTCGTCTTGGCTAGATGCGTCCCGAATGCTTCCTAGTACGCGTTGGCAAAAGATTGAGAAAGTTCTGGCACTACTCTTTGAAGAAGGTGGGATCAGTGACCGCCTCCAGTCAGATAGGTGATAGGATATTCGATAGGCAATCCATATCGTTGGTAATTTGGTCAGAGATATGTGCAAGATAGTCTCCCCTAGGTAAACTCTTGGCTCGGTACCCTCGCTTATTAAGATGCAAGATAATGAAAAAAACCGTGGTGGTCGAGTGACAGTGGAAGCGTGGGAACATCTGGCCGCTGTCCCTAAGTCTACCATTATACTGGGGTAAGGGGCCACTGCTTCGCATGGCAAGTTACGAGGCCCCTTTCCTTTAGCAGGGTCAGGATTATCATACTCATACTCCCCAGCAGTACCAAGAATTACATAATATTCCTACATTAGGTCTTCCATGTAGAGCATAGGTAAGAGAAAATACATAGTATCAAGACAGAGAACAGTTAATGGACAACGTTGAGTGGTAAGAATTACAGATATGCAGCGACAACGGGTGAGGCAGATGATAGCAGAACAGACAGAGGATGATCCCATCGATAAACATTGGCATACCCTACCTTCTGTGTTGAAGAAAGTGGCGATGAAGAACAAACAGACGAGTCAAAGGATATGGGAGGGCAACTTCAGAAAGGCATCGAGTTCACCGAGCTGGCACGACAGAGTCCAGTTCAGTAAGAATGTTTGAGTTGTTGTCTACGGAGGACATGGTGCAGAAAAGAGAGGCGCAAAATTTAGCACCAGTTTGAGAGCATATACCGAGGAAAAAGACTCACCAGAAAGTATCCAAGGCCGCACACTCGTTCCTTTCGACATGCGTGTTATATCACTCCCAAACCCCTGGGTTGATGGGCTCGCCGATGGAATCGAGGACACGTAACGAAGAGAGTTTGAACTTAGTGAAATGGTCTGCACAAACACAAAAACAAGGTAGAAAATACCCGAAATGAGCAACCGCAACGATCAACGACAGAGGTCTATCAAACGTGAAAAGATGACGCACCCAACCTCGTCAACAACCTAATCGCCCTCGGTGCACTGTAGAAATGAGTTAAACCATGTGCGTTGACGGGTTCCCAGTACCTATAAGGACTAGCGTACACTGGCATTGACTCTCATTGCATGGGTGGTAATTTGAACAGTGTAACGATGCAAACAAAAAAAGGAGAGGTCGAGGAAGGAAGGGTTTTATGAGTGGACCGATAGGGGTGAGTCGTTCTGTAGGCTACATGTTGCCCCTGTACGTGTACGTTGCTGGACACTGGGGATATGAAGAATTAAGATATGACGGGGGTGTAGGGGTCCCTGTTCCCCATCTTTGCCTGGATTAGGCCATGCCCAGTCGTGAAATGCGAAGGTTGAGACGACGTCAATGGTCCTCGGACCGGGTCCAGACCGGATCTGTTTGTCGGGAAGAGTAGAGACCGGAAAAGGGTGGGAGTTCTGCAGGCGTGGAAAAGTTTTGGGAGATCGCTGACTCGCTGCGACATAAATTAACTCAGCCTAACATAGCTCCTCGACAATCAGTCATCACGAGTGTACTAGCATCTGATAGTTCCTGCTCGAACTGTTAGAAGAGCTGATGGCATGATCATGTCTAAAAGCGCCTTGCCCATAACAGACTCTTATTCCCTGTTATTTTGGACACAATGTCCGAGTCATATGCTACATAGGCTGCAAGCCAACTGCAAGCGCTTTAGATTTCTTATAACGTGAACGGACACTGCCAATGTACCCAACTGACCTGGTCTTCCCCTTCATCATTTGAAGGCCCTTCGTGGGACACCCGTGGCCAGATTACTCCTCCGCAGATGTTTCTCATTCTAGCAACGGCTGCTGCCCTTCTCCTATCCTCTGTCTCTGCTGAAAACACGATTCAAGTGAGTTTCTTTATTCTATAGCCGTCTCGGAAACCGACTCTGCCTTGTAGGTATTCGTTGGACGAGAAGGGAGCTTCTACACTCCGCAGACGTTTACTGCGGCTGTAAATGACACTGTCCAGTTCATATTTGCTGGCGAGTTCGTATTTTGCAGTCCAAACCGTTGCATAGAGACTCATCATGCGTTGAAAGGCGCCACGGTGTAGTACAGGCGTCTTTTGACAAACCTTGCATACCCCTTCCTGGTGGGTTTAGCAGCGGTCTTCAGGGAACAGGGTCGGATTTCTCGGGCCCTACTGTGTTGTGGAACTTGACTGTCACAAATGTTTCTGAACGTGAGTGGTCAAATTTGAATGCCCGTGTCTACAGACATTTGACTCGTTTTCAGCGATTTGGTTTTACTGTCCTGCTTCGCGCCCCGATTTCCATTGTGCTGAAGGTGAATTAAGTTGTCCTCTTCTTTGCTACGACCTGGTCTCACGCTGATTCCTAGGCATGGTTGGGTTAGTGAGAAGCTTTCAAGTCCGTTGTAAACCTTGTTCACGTCTTCTCCAGAGCAATCAATCCAACGTCTCAAGACATGTTTGACCAGTTCAAGATGGCGGCCCAAGCGACGAGTGGGAATGCTACTGTAAACATCCAACCCCTTCGATAGCTTTCTCAGCTGACTAATTCGGTCGGTATACAGGTTAATCCACCGCCGTCGAACCAAGGTCAGGGAGCTTTTGCGACCGCTTCTCCCTCTGCAAATCCAGCCCCGACCCTGAGCTCCTCTAGCAGTTCAACGGCAGATTCCACATCATCACCAACAGCAAGCCAAACGCCAAGTCCATCAACTAACCATACGGTCAATACCGCCGCTATAGCCGGAGGTTCCTCAGCAGCAGCAGCCGTAGTAGTCATCGCGATAGCTCTCTTCTTCTGCATCCACCGTAGAAGAAGACGACAAACCCGACGACAGCAGCAGATGACGCACCCCTTCACTTACTCGCCACCCAACACCGGCATGAGCGAACAATTCCCAATTATGCGTTCCGTCGAACCAAACACGCCACCTAGTCAGCATCAAACGTTTTTTGGACCCGGACCTCGACATCAGAATTCCAATCTCTCCATGACAGTGACGAGTCCTCCTTCGAGTCATACGTTCCCGGCTGAAGTCTATTCGGCATCTGATGGACTTCGAGCCCCTCCACCTTTACATCCTCTTAGGCCTCAGCAATCTCAAGAACCTCAGGAGATGCTGCCTTCGCGGATGAATAGCGTACAGGCAACGGACGGTTCTGACTCGTCGACGGTCGTTGCTCCAGTGAGCGGTCATGGTATGAATGCATTGGCGAAAGAGGTAGCTGCTGTGTTGATGCAGACATCTGCGTTTGTATACCAAGGGAAGGACTCCAGGGCGGCTCAGATTAATGCGTAGTTCGGGTATACATGAATGCGCCTATTCCCATTCCCCATGCATTTGAGGAAAGATGTCCTTCAGTATTATGTTATTTAACGGTTTCTTCAGAAAGAAATCGTGTGTCAAGGTAGCAAAACGCGGTTTTCGAAATTTGCCATTTTTGGAAATATAACGTCTCCAAAACATCTCGAGTTGGGTGTCAAAAGTTTTGTGTTTTTATACTCTACAAGTCTACAACTTGGCTTAAGACAAAATATGCAGCGGTTCTTGAGCTATTCCCAACAAACAGGAGGACCGTCACTTTTTGTTCCCACGAGTAGAGTCTGTTAGATCCGCGTCGGGAGGCGCTAATTCAACCGCTCCTCTTGCAGCTACGACTTCTCCCGTCTGGTTCGACTGTTCAAGTGGGGACTGCTTTATCCGGTTCGTCGATTTTGTTATTCTCTTATGTATCAATTTCGGGAGACGTATCGACTGGCTGCGTTTGTCGTCTTTCCCAAAATAGATTCCAGCTCCCGCTTTTGCCGTCAAATGTCCGTTTTCCACACAGGAGCCATCGGTCGCAACAATAGTCGGTTCTTGGGCTGGGCCTTGACCCGGGGGTAGTATCTGGCAAGTCTTCATTGATCTCTCCTTCTGTAAACACTCGGAAGGTATCTGTTAGTGTGCCTCTAACTGTAATTCTATTGTCGAATATTTCGACCTCTTTGTCCTCCGATTTTGGCGCACCTAGTGGTTCATGGTCTTCTGGTTGAGTTTGACGGAGATCCCACTTAGGTGGTAGTGTATCTAATAGCACTTTTGCTCGGGACATACACGCATGGGGATTGAGGCAACGGTACGTGTCGCTAATCCATATGCATTGCTGGCACTGACATAAACTGTCTGCCTTATGTTCCTCTTCCAGTAGTTGATTTGCCAGGTCTTCAGCTTGGCCTACGGTACGTAGATTATGATGTTTTTTCATTTTTAAGGCACTCGCTGGGAGCTGACCTGTTTAGCAGACGGATTTTTACATTAGCGTGTCCATGGTACCATATAGGCATCTCACGAAGTATATCCCATGAGTACGCCAGGCCCTCTTGTCTGATTTTAAAGTCTTTTATGGTTTTCATGATTCGTTGTAGGTCGTCTCCTGCAGCCGTTTTCGCATTTTTCTTGAGGAGGGTTTTCCACGTTTGTAGTAGTGGATTGATTTTAATCCTTCTATCCACGTTTTCTTCTGGTAGATTTCTAGGCGAGTGATGAGCAAAGAGGGCATCTGCGACTTTGGCCTATAGTGGACGGTTCTCGCCAAAGGTAAGGTATGATTTTGCCCACATTATATCAATGGCTTTGTTTCGGGCTTCAATGTCTAGGACTTCTCTGCCGCCCCTTTTTATCGGCCTATGTACGGTCTCCTTGTTTACTGGGTTTTTTTCTTTTTCTGCCCAAATAAAATTTCACACTCGTTTCATCACCTTTTCCGCTTGTTTTGGCATGCCCTGCACTTGCATAAGGAATTGTGTCATACCGCCAATGACCATTTGGACAATGTGCCGGCGGCCTTCCATCGTTGGAGAGTTGTTGTTCCAGCGTTCCAGGTTGGCGTCAATTTTCTCTAGGGTGGGTTCCCAAACACTGATATTTTTAGTGTTGTTCCCGAACCATGCTCCCAATATTCGTACAGCTTCATCTTCAACTGCTATGTGTAGCCACTCCGGGAGAGGTTGTTTGTTGTCCTGAGTCCGTCGAGTTTGTACCACTCTTGCCCTGTACGTTTCTGTTCCTATTGGTATGATTTCTGTTTTTGCAATGTTAAATTTCGCTTTTGACGCTATGCACCATACATAGTAGCTCCTCGACAATCAGTCATCACGAGTGTACCAGGATCTGATAGTTCCTGCTCGAAGTGTTCGAAGAGCTGATGGCATGATCATGCATAAAGCACCTTTCCCATAACAGACTCTTATTCCCTGTTATTTTGGACACAGTGTCCGGGTTATATGCTAGACTGCAAGCCAACTGCAAGCGCTTTAGATTTCTTATAACGTGAACGGACACTGCCAATGTACCCAACTGACCCGGTCTTCCCCTTCTTTTGAAGGCTTCGTGGGACGCTCGTGGCCAGATTACTCCTCCGCAGATATGTTTCTCATTCTAGCAACAGCTGCTGTGCTTCTCCTATCCTCTGTCTCTGCTGAAAACACGATTCAAGTGAGTTTCTTTATTCTATAACCGTCTCGGAAACCGACTCTGCTTTGTAGGTATTCGTTGGACGAGAAGGGAGCTTCTATGCTCCGCAGACGTTTACTGCGGCTGTAAATGACACTGTCCAGTTCATATTTGCTGGCGAGTTCGTATTTTGCAGTCCAAACCGTTGCATAGAGACTCATCATGCGTTGAAAGGCGCCACGGTGTAGTACAAGCGTCTTTTGACAAACCTTGCATACCCCTTCCTGGTGGGTTTAGCAGCGATCTTCAGGGAACAGGCTCGAATTTCTCGGGCCCTACTGTGTTGTGGAACTTGACTGTCACAAATGATTCTGAACGTGAGTGGTCAAATTTGAATGCCCGTGTCTGCAGACCTTTAACTCACTTGTTTTCAGCGATTTGGTTTTACTGTCCTGCTTCGCACCCCGATTTCCATTGTGCTGAAGGTGAATTAAGTTGTCCTCTTCTTTGCTACGACCTGGTCTCACGCTGATTCCTAGGCATGGTTGGGTTAGTGAGAAGCTTTCAAGTCCGTTGTAAAGCCTGTTCACGTCTTCTCCAGAGCAATCAATCCAACATCTCAAGACATGTTTCACCAGTTCAAGATGGCGGCCCAAGCGACGAGTGGGAATGCTACTGTAAACATCTAACCCCTTTGATAGCTTTCTCAGCTGACTAATTCGGTCGGTATACAGGTTAATCCACCGCCGTCGAACCAAGGTCAGGGAGCTTTTGCGACCGCTTCTCCCTCTGCAAATCCAGCCCCAACCCTGAGCTCCTCTAGCAGTTCAACGGCAGATTCCACAACATCACCAACAGCAAGCCAAACGCCAAGCCCATCAACTAACCATACGGTCAATACCGCCGCTATAGCCGGAGGTTCCTCAGCAGCAGCAGCCGTAGTAGTCATCGCGATAGCTGTCTTCTTCTTCATCCACCGTAGAAGAAGACGACAAACCCGACGACAGCAGCAGATGACGCACCCCTTCACTTGCTCGCCACCCAACACCGGCATGAGCGAACAATTCCCAATTATGCGTTCCGTCGAACCAAACACGCCACCTAGTCAGCATCAAACGTTTTTTGGACCCGGACCTCGACATCAGAATTCCAATCTCTCCATGACAGTGACGGGTCCTCCTTCGAGTCATACGTTCCCAGCTGAAGTCTATTCGCCATCTGGTGCACTTCGAGCCCCTCCACCTTTACATCCTCTTAGGCCTCAGCAATCTCAGGAGATGCCGCCTTCGCGGATGAATAACGTACAGGCAACGGACGGTTCTTACTCGTCGACGGTCGTTGCTCCACTGAGCGGCCATGGTATGAACGCATTGGCGAAAGAGGTAGCTGCTGTGTTGATACAGACACCTGCGTTTGTATACCAAGGGAAGGACTCCAGGGCGGCTCAGATCAATGCGTAGTTTGGATATACATGAATGCGCCTATTACCATTCCCCATGCATTTGAGGAAAGATGTCCTTCAGTATTATGTTATTTTTGTTCCCAATGTTCGAAAATTGTTAACGATTGAGTATATATGATGTAACCGTAAACCAGAACGAGAACTTGAGGAGTCTACCCGAGCAAAACATCGAGTTATCCCAGAAAGGACGGTGCAGACGGTATATGCATTGGGCTCCAACACGTTCCCGTAAGGTTCAATCAAGTAGTGCGCAACCATGCACGAATGCGGGCCCATCCAAAACCCATCCACAAAAATCACGATTCTTCAACTCACGCAAAATACCCAGGCGGAGGGACCGAATCCTTCAATTCTTGCGTGAGCTGCTCCTTCTCAACCTCTAGATCCTCTATTCTTTGCGACATTTCGTCCAACCGCCTTTGGATTTCTGGGTCAAGTTCTCCGGATTCAGTCGGTCCCATTCGTCCAACTTGTTCTGCTAGTTGTGAACCAATACTAGGCCCTGAACTGTCAAGTCCAATATCCGAGCCAACTTGAGTGCCAGAACTGGGAGAAGTCTCTGACCTCAGCCTATCCCGGTATTCCATCATTTTAACCTTCTGGCTGTTCACTTCATCCAATTTTTGCTCCTTCTCCCTCTGTTCTTGCGTGTATCTTGCCAGTTTTGAAGTAGGTTGTTGGTTTTGTGTTGGTCTGGTATATGGATATGGTACAGGATCGGTTTTATGATCTTGGAATAATAAGTTGGCATTGTAGTAGGATTATGTTCGGGGGAGAGGATACGCGAATACATGTCAGAAGTAAACAATGGCTATGAGATGAAGAGCGTACCATTTTCATCGAATTGGTCATTGGAGTCAATGTAGTGACGTTTCTCACGTCTGCGTAGCATAAGGATCACAACCAGAGAAGTGACTGCAATAGCGACGATACCGCCTATTGTTTCCACCAAC
>JAACJM010000545.1:0-16794 GCA_013368315.1 Tetrapyrgos nigripes
ACCATCTCGTACACTCCTAGGCTCCTTAGTGCTGCAGAGCCTCTTGCAACCCAGAAGAGTCGCTGTTTCATGGCTCCCCCGTGGTTCTCCTATCCTTCATCCCCTGAAATCTCCGTCGTCATCATTAGTCACCCGAGGAATTGTCATCAATGGTACTAACGAAGATGAGGGATACTGCTGAGCAATTCTTAAACAAAAAGGTCAAGTAAGTAAAATGATTTTTGACGCGGTTTACTTTTCCTAACCAGTTTTTTTAGCCACGCCATCATCACTGTCTCCACCTACTTCAACCACGCACAGCGTCAAGCAACAAAAGACGCCGGAACTATTGCTGGTCTCGATGTCCTTCGTGTTATCAACGAACCTACTACTGCTGCTGCTTTGGCATATGGTCTCGACCTCGCCTGAAATTCCCGTCATCATCTTTCTTGTCTCTCAATTTTCCCTATCGACTCTGGTCTAACGTCTCCCTGGTACTAGTATATCAAGCGTCGTTTTCTCGTTGTCCCCGGACCCATGACTAATCTAAAGGTATGTACTCACCCATCTTGATACTAACCTCGTACTATGTCTATAGATCGTCGAGTTCTCTTGACTTCGGGAATGCCTCATAGTAGTACTATATGAGACACTTCGCACCTTCAGCAGATCTTTGATGCTCTCTTCTACACTCTCCAGCACTCTCCCACCACCACTACCTCTCTTGACGTCGACGCCTCACTCCTAGTACCGGCAACAGCACGCAGCGACTGCAGACCAGCTTTCCGTTTTTGGTGAGTCGCCCAAAAGAGCTGGTGGACTGACTAACAGGGTGTATGCTCATCTGTAGGACGTTCAGAAATGGTTCATCTCGCTGGGCTACTACTATTGCGCTCGATCTAGGACGTTGGACTTCGGACTGGACCTCGTAGAGTCGGACTTTCCCCTATCGGGCAAAATGCAAAGGGTTTTTGATTCAGCGGTCGTTTTTCTTTTCTTTTCTCTGTTCCTACTAGTAGTACATAGTAGATGCTTCTCACCTAGCAGTGGCAACTTTTCCCACAGGGTTTTGAATGTCTCCCTGCTAGCCTTTGTACTGTAGTTTTTTGTACTTGTATGTGTTGCAGAGCTTCTTTAGATAGAAATATACTGAGGGGAGTCGCTATTTTAAGGCTCCCTGTGCTTCGTCAATCCCTGATCGCGACACTGCAAGATTGTTATGAATTGGTGACCTTGCAAAGAGGGCTCATCTAATGGCTTGAAAATGCCTTAATGCTTGTGATGCCTTTGGGAAGGACTTACACTCTGGTCGGTATTCCAAGGTGTGTATGAGCATCCTTTGACTTTGAAAAGGCCATACTTGATTATTGACCTTGCAAACAGGACTTGGAATTTACATAGCCCATGTCATTGAATACACTGGCAACAGCTTAAATCCTTACTCGCCTTCTAAATGTTACCAAACATTTAGTTACCTTTGAAAGGTACCTCAATCATTTTTGAACCTTTAAAAGGTACCTAAATCATTTTCGAACCTTTAAAAAGGTACCTAAATCATTTTCAAACCTTTAAAAGGTATCTAAATCATTTTCGAACCTTTAAAAAGGTACCTAAATCATTTTCAAACCTTTAAAAGGTATCTAAATCATTTTCAAACCTTTTTAAAGCTACCGAAATCATTTATTCATGACTAAATACTTTACAGCAATGGCAAGGGCCCAAACGCCTTTATATGTAACTGGGCTTTTGCTGATGGTGAAGCGTGCGTGGAAGTGGTTGAAGAATAAACAATGCGCGATGTGTTTGAATCAGATGAATCAGGTGATAAGTCACAAGACCTGTGTCGTGAGAACTGTTCAATTAGGCTTATCTCACCAGATTAGATTGATTACATACAGTACACTTGTTTCAATACGGGTGTCAACTTTGAATGAATATGGGTGGTGTCAACTTTGAATGAATACGGGTGCCAATGAATGAATACGGGTGCCAAATTTGAATGAATACAGGTGCACTTTTGAGTCAATACGGGTCGAATAAAAGTGCACTCGGACCAGCATAGTACCTATCATTATGGGGCTTCTTTCACTCTTTTTTTGGAGTTAAATGAGGCCACAATGAGCCCTGAGAAGAAATATACTGATGATAAATGTCTCTGCACTCACCTACCCTCCTCCTCAGGACCTCACCCACACACAAACTCTTATCTCCACATCCAGATCTTCCTTCTAATTATGGATTTAAATGAGGCCTTAATTTAATGGAAGTAATGTATTTGGAGGTGATATCTACCATGTACGCTGTACTTGGTGTATCTATTTCCTTCGGAACCTCAGCATGCTTCAAACTCATTCATTCTTGTTGCAATGTTTGGTTTACTCTGACATTATGCAGGTGAGATGGAGAGAGCTTGAGGGTATACTTGAGCTGGTAGTAGTTGAAGAGGGAACTGGCAGCGCTGTTGGCCTATAGGAGATGAGGTGTTTATATTGAATGTGGTCGCTGTTCAAAGTAAGCATTAATGGTGTAGTGGTCAATATTGTGAGTGTTTTTTGAAAAACTGTAGGTCCCAAGTTCAATCTCGCCTGGAAGTACCTCTTAAATATATGATCATATTACTTTTAATACCTTCACAGTTATAAATTCACACAGCTCAAGGATTCAGGTCAGCCTAACGGATGGCAGATTTCATCACAAAAAAAACCAATTACTATAAATAGTAATCAGAACTCTCCCGGACCATCATAAAAAATTTGGATGAATAAAGATGCTAGCAACAGGAGGCCACAAGTCGAAATGGAATGCGTAGTATGTTATTGCGAGAGAGAGAAGCATGTAGATCCCTAGTATTATGCAGAGAAAACAGGTAGCACAAATTGGAATTCTTTGTCCAGAGTTTGTAGTAGTCCGTTCGTATTCAATAAAAGAATGGGTAAAATACAAAAAAGAAACACATCTGTCAAGATGAGCCTTCTACTAGTAGACGCTGCAGAATGCTCATCTAAAGGTAGCCTTCCTTGCAACCAGGCACAGGCCTACTCGTGACATTCCTGTCCTCTGTATCATCTCCAGTCCTCTTTGACCCATTAGGTTTCACAGACTCACTGAAATATGCAAATGGACCATCATTATCATCTAACCCATGCCCTGAGAAGTATGAATGTCGTTGGCAATGCTGGTTGGGTCGAGGCAGATCCTCCACTCACATCTACTGATTCTCTCATATGCTTCACTGGTCAGACGTGTAATTTGGAACAAGACTACACATTGTAATGGGGTATCATTGAGCAATGAACATGTAACTCCAGCCATTATGGGATTGAAACAGGTGAAATGAATAAAAAAAAACCAATTAGAACCAAAACTCACTAGAAGGAAGAGAGAAAGGTTCCTGACCAATTCCCAACTGCTCTTGGCCAGATTGGTGTCATAAAAGATAATTTGTTAGATTGGAACTTGTTAATATGTGTATGAAGCGCATCAGGAAAAGCTTCATATACACCTTCATGCAATAAGTGTCTAATTAGGCTTTTTGTGCATAAAAATGCAAAATTTTGTATACTTTACGCCTCACTTTGCATAAGGTTTGAGACGAGTTGAATAACTATGCATTCAGAGCAACTTTATGCATTCTAGTGCATAATAGATGCTTGAAGTTGTATCAAAATGCATACTGCTCTTGTTCTCTTTATCCATTTTCCAGCAGCAGAAATAGTCAGAAGTATCAGATTTGCATTCTGCTCTAGTAATACCATACAAGCCTTCTACTTAAATTACACTACTCTGTCATTTCTGACTCCCTCTGACTGTCTGGCGTCATCACCAGGTCCGAGTACCCCACAAATAAATGAGCAATAGTCAGCAATGTCATGACATCTATATTTGGTACTATTTATTTCTTCTTATCTCTGTATCCTCAGATCTTTACACCATATGACTCTTGTTCCACATGCTACGCACCGGACCTTTCATTTCTCTGATACAGCTTTCTTTACAGCTTTCTTTACAGCTTTCTTTACAGCTTCCTTCACAGCTTTACCTTTACATATATAAACCCTGTCCTGACACCTGGTTCCCCATCTTGACCTCTTCATTGTTGGGACCAGGTGTGTATCTCCCTTTTCATTACTTCTTTCACCTTTACTGATGGGCACTGTAGTTCCAGTACTTATTGCTGTCTGTTAGTCAAGTCGAGCCTGTAGCTCCTCGTTATTGCTATCTAAGTGCTCACCTCTTTGTGACAGTCAAGAAACCATAAACATACATATATTGCTTTGTGCATCTGGTCCCAATGAGAAATGCCTCATTGAGAAAGACAAGTGAGCAAGTTGTATGTATCTACCAAGTCTTGGTTCCACTCAGAAGTGGAAGGGGGAGGTGAGGGAAGGAACAAAACAAAGAGTGGGAATCATGGAGCTATATCCTGCAGAGAGGAGAGCTTTTAGGAGGAGGAGTTAATTATCGGCTTGATGATGCACTGGGTCTGGGAAGCATCCAGGTGTAGTAATTTACCAATGACCACGTGGACTGAGTAACAGAGGAAATATGACTTGGTTGGGGTGTTGAATGATAATGCACTACGTATTTATCTGTAAATGGCGGTAATTGCTGAGGTATTGTTACGAAATGTAAATACCAAATATTTGCTACTACTTGAGCTTAAATGTTGTTCGTACTCACACCCTGTAGACAACCGGTATATGTTGCAGAACTGTGGGTCAAGGGATAAGTAATAGTGACATGCTGGTGACTTCCAAAGAATTCAAGCTCCGATAGAAGAACTGTACAGTTGCTCAATTCAGATTTGATGTCAACAAATGGTCATCTGATCCATGTTGACTTCTCTTCAAGTTCTTTCAACCTTGGACTTCAACTCAAGGTAATGATACTCCTGTGCTGTCTTACCCTCCACACTCCTTCGACGACATCCTCACTGCCCTTGGCCTGCTCAGTCTGCAAGAGTAATCTTTTTGTTTGGAGTTTTGGGCACAATGTATATCCCACTATGCCTTCTTAAACATGTACTCTTTCCAACTCACATATCGTCACCAACCTTTACATTATTTTAGGTATGATGCCCTGCACAACTGCCTATGTCAAATGCTGTTTACTTAGTATCCTTGTTGTGCTGCACTCCATAGGGTCAGTCTTTTTTCGCTTATCTGTAATGTTTCTGATGCTGGCTGTCCCTTACCTCCAAAGTTTTATTGCATAGGTCATCAATGTATGATCAGGTACATGCTTGGCACTCCCTATCCTTCCTTACGCTAATATTTTTATATCCAGGTGTTTTTTTCGCTAGAGTGTCCAGGCTACATCCTTACTTCCAAGGTTTTAAGGCATCAGCCATTTGACGTATTATCAGGTGCGTGCTCGGCACTGTCTATTATTCCTTGCCCTGATATTTTCTCTCCAGGCATTTGTTCACTAGGGTCTCCAGTCTGCATTGAAGATGTCGTATAGTTGTTTCTCATTGATGTATGCTCAAGTATGTGTTTAATCTTGTTTGCTATAATGTCCAGCCTGCGTCGAGGCTTTCATATAGCTGTATGGTACTTAGTTGTCATGATTGTACTTTGTAGTCTGCCAATACATGCCTCTTTATCTGTTCATGGTTTTTATTGTGTCAAATGTGGACTGAATATCATTGAGTTAATGAGTGTAAGCTATGCCTTCTGTTGCATAAAAAGGTAAAATTTGTGCATAATTCGGGACATAGCTGCGAACAGCAAAGGGAACACCTGTACAAACAATGCATTGCCACAACAAATGATTATCAAGCCTACAGAAGGCTTCTGAAGTGAACGAGGGAATCAGGAACGGTGGGAAAGATAGAATACCTGGCAAATGGCTGAACAAGAACACTATTCGGGTAAGAAAGGATCAATGAGACTCAACAACGAGTCAGGAACTGATGGTTAGGATGTTGAGAACTGTAAAGTGAAGAGTGTAGAAGGCAATGCACTGGCTATACGAAGGAGGCAATGTTAAGGCAGTGTGAACACGGGATAAGTACCCCGTAATACAATTTTTTAGGTATAAGTATGCGCTAGAGACCCTAAGTCTCTAGTCCACTATTTTGTCAACTATCTACGTATTAGGAATCTCAGGTATTTATCCAACCAACAAGTTATCAACCTGAATACATCATTAGCTGGGCCGTTGAATTATTGACTTGCCAAAGCCGACTTGCGTCGGCATACAGCCCGTATCATCTATCAAAGAAGCACTTATTCCATTTGGAGTCCGGAAATTACCCACTGATCTCAGATTAATCTCATTAATCAATCAATCCTGTTCATCAATTCAATGAAGCCCCTATCCACGCTAGGGTCATTGAGCTGTTAGCGATCACCAGAGTACCATCAGTATACACATTCGGATCACTATTCTAACTAGTACATATCATACTATTTAGTAAAAGACCTTATACGTATTCTAACATTCATGCATCTTCATGCGCCGAAGAAAGGACTTGCATAATCTTGCAATTTAATGCATTTTCATGCATTTTTCGGTCTTTTTCATCCCTTTATTGCATGAAAGTGTATATGAAGCTTTTCCTGATGCACTCACCACTGAACAGAACCTCTATGAGATGTTCAGGAGTTGTATACACAGAATACTAGTATAAGAAAGGCTGAAGAAACAGTGTACTCAGTCCGCTGTTGAGACTTAAGATCTTAAGAGCTTTAAGATGTTGCAGGTGTCAGTCCAGTCTGCAAAGTTACTGAAAGTCAATGCTGAGGTGTGAGTGAATGTCAGCCTTGGTAATCCAAATTTATTGGGGTTAAAATGTTGTTTAATGTAGTCTAATTGCGAGGACTTCACAGAGTCCCCCATCTCATCATCCTTCCTCTATGTCATTCGTAGCTCCTCTCGGCTTGTACATCTTTTCAAGATTGAGCTTTCCTTAATGGTCGTTTGTGATCTGATCAAACATCAGTGAAAATTCCAGTCTCTGAAACCATCTCCAAATCCTCTTACACCCTTCTCCCACATCTGCTCGTACATCTGTCACTGCTTGATTTTCACATCATCCTTTCGTATTTATATCCTTTACCTCTGATACTTTTTCTCCAGTTTGATTCTCTCATTCACTCTGTTCACTTGAGAATTGTTTTTCGTTCACCCACTCTTCCCTACCCACTACCTCTTCTCACCTGTGTAGTGGCATACTTTTCCTGAAGAGAGGTTTTATCCCAAGTGGTTTTCCTCTCAGGTTTTTAACATAGCCCTACTACAGCCATTACTAGTACTTAGTTTACCTGGGGATTTCTGTATCGCGCTTTCTACCATCCTAATCTCATCCTCTTTTTGGGCAGCCTCATTTTCGGGTCACCGCGTTCGCCTATAATTTCGTTTTCGTGCTCATCGACTCACATTAGAAGGTGGAGCAATTAGATGGTGGCCATTTTGATCCCACAAGGCCTTCCTCTCTACTTATAGAGAGTCAGGGATTGGACAACATGTAATGCATGAACACAACAGAGAATAATCTACGCTCCCTCAAACACAATTGCAAATGCATGGAGTATCTGAAACATGATAGACTGCAAGCCTGGTCAACCAGTATTGCATCATACAGCAAGAGTAAAAGTTGAGGAGGAGAAGGGTATGCAAGATGTAGGTAAGATTTCCATAAATTTATTTCCTTCTGTCATATTCAAGGTGTGTTTTATGTCAAGATAAGAATGCAACAACCCCAGGATAACAAGTAGTCTGGTTGTGGAGGTATGAATGACTAGAGGGATAAGGAGGTTTTGTTGGATGCACACAAGTTGTCCACGAATTTCTTTCATTCTGGGCTTCTCCTGGCCTCATTTAGATCAAGATGAAAGGGCAAAAAAAAACCCAGGACTATAGAGGGTCTGGCTGTGGAGGTATGAATGTCTGTGGGGGGTGAGGAGAAGAGAATGCTATATGTAGGTGAGTTCCGCATGGATTTCTTTTATTCTGGGCATATCCTGGGCTCATTTAACTCAAGATGAAAGGGTAAAAAAAACCTCAGGACTATAGGGGGTCTGGCTGTGGAGGTATGAATGTCTGCAGGGCACATTATGGGCTCATTTGATTCAAGTGGGGGGTGAGAAGGAGGGTATGTGAGTGTAGGTAAGTCTACCATGGATTTTCTTTGTTCTGGGCTTGTTCTGGTCTCATTTATTTCAGGATAACAATGGAAATAAACCACAGAATGATGGGTGATCCGGTTGTGGAGATATGTTTTGTGGGGGTGAGGAGGAAGTTTTTCTTGGAGTCATTTTATTCTGAGCTTATTCTAACCTCATTTAATCTAGTATGACAAGAGAAGGAAGCCACAGAATGATATATTTCTCATCTCTATAATATTTAAATCAGTACAAGATAAAAAAATAGTAATCAGGTCTTGCCAGCATAGCCTGGCCTCTTCCTCCCAAGTTATTGTAGTGTTACATCAAAAAGTATACAATGTTGTGGTGTTTGTTGCATTGAGTTGCATATATATATGCAATGTGCATGTTGGTTTTTGATTGTTGTTATGTGTAGAATAGCATGATAGAGTGATAGAGAGCAAGGAGGTGCATGTGTAGTCAGGTCAGAGTGAGAGTGAGGGTGAAGGCAGGGAAAGGGGGACTCAGGGGGATGAAGAATCAAGATGAGGATAAAAGAGGATAACATAAAGAAGGATTATGATCAGGATGAGGGTGAGTGCCAGTGAAAATCAATGCCAACTATTTCCAGCAAATCTGGCAGAAATCTTAGCTATGCCAGGTATATCCAATCATTTCTGGAGGAGGAGGAGGAGAGATCTATTATGCAGCATGGGTCCAAGAACTAAAACACCAGTTTCCAGAAAGTATCCCAATGTAAGCAGCAGCACATCATTGTTCCCAGGACTTACTACCACAATGCAGACAAGCTCATGACTCAAAGGCCTCTGTAGATCTGAATGATGGTAGCAAGCCAAGCCAGATACGGGAATTTCCTAAAGTACACTAATTTGGAACTAAAGTACATGCTTGCTACAATCTACAGTAGGAAGGGTGACAGTAGAGACGGCCTAGAGGGTGGTTGACTAGAAGCGAGATGTCAATGCTCAGTCACGTTGCTGTTTGGTTCTGTCTGTCTCTATCTACTACATGTGGTATATAGTTAGATGCTCATGCCAAACATGTACAAACAAGGACTCCTATTGGAATATGAGAGAGGAGTGGAGGGTGAGTAAGAGCAGAGGAAAGTATGTGTATTGATATAAAATAACCACTGGGCTCTCTAACCTGGAGAATGACTGTCCAAACATATCATTAGTGGTCTGAGCCATCCAACATCCAATGAATACATACTGAGACCTAGATTTCATTGTCTCTCAGCACACCGTCAAACCATCATTTATGGAGACAGTATTGTGAGCAGGGTGGAAATGGCAGACCACATCAAAACCTTGCTCCCTGATGCTCTGCAAGGTACTGGACTGATTTGGCCATATAATGCTGCTTACAGCCAGAAATATCAAAAAGCAGCCATGAAGCAATTTCATGATGGGCTGATAAATATCCTGATCTGCACTGATGCAGTGGGAATGGTAAGCTGTTCTGTATTTCCACAGTACTGACCTGTGTATTCAGGGGTGTAATATTCCAAATATAGCCATCATTGTGTAATGGAAACTGCCCGAGACAATGTCAAGCTTTGTACAGCATGCAGGCCAAGCTGCTCAGGACAAGAGTCATCATGGGCTGGCGGTACTCCTGGTGGAAAAGTCTGTGTATGGCTTGGATTGCAGTAATAATGCAAAAAAGAAGGGAAACAGGAAGGGAGAGGAAAAAGGAGATTATGTCAAGTCTACCATAAAGGAGTATGCTGAGCTTCATGGAGTCAAATGAGGGTCGTATGGGGGCACACTCAAGGGTCACAACAAAAATCATGTACTCAACTTGGCAGCCAATGACGAAGGTTCTGTCTAAGCCGACCCAGAAAGCAATACATGACTGACACGTGTTGGTTTATAAAATGGGACTTTGGAAGGGTGCTTTGGGGATGTAGAGGGATTATAAGTGACCAAACCATCGAGTTGCTGTCAGCAGTGGGACCGATCAACTCCAAAGAAAGGCTGGCTAGACTTCTGGAGGGGCACTGGAGTTGGTGGGATCAGTAGGGGGAGGAACTGTGGAAGAAGATATCAGGCCTGAAGATACCACCACTCGTATCTTTTCCAAAGAAGACCAACAAGGAGAAAGCCAGACACCCAGTCAGAAGAAACACAAGAGAAGGAGCCAAAACAACAATGAAACAAGATGCTGGATGGACAACAACACAATCAATCCATCAATCTCATGACAGCCGACTTCAGACAAACTGGTTCTACAGCTTACACACCAATGGCAAGTAGTTCCGAAACATATATTTGAAGGGCAACAAAAAGATACAGTTACTATTAATCCATATATGCAGCTGCAATATCCTGCTACTCCAGCAAGAGCAGAGGCCATCCACTCATCGGTATACCCTCAAAATTCCTCTGTCCAACCCTACCACTCCTTAGTGTACCCCTCTCATACCTATCAGCCATACCTTACATATTACACTCCCTTGCAAACACCCACAACTCCATCGCCCTCAATGCATGCATATCCTTACACCTATCAACAGAATACCCACTATCTGAACCCACAGCACTCTACACTGTCCCAGTCTCCTACCCAATATCCAAGCCCAGTGCAATCTACTCTGTCCCAGCCTCCTAAGGTGTTGTTGATGCTGCAGTTTGTAGAGTCAAGCCATTTGACACAGCCTATCCAGATGGCATTGAAATGGATGAATGATGATATTGGGCCATCAGGAGTGGGAGAGGGAGAGGGGGCAGAGGTAGAGACAGAGGTAGAGGCAGAAGCAGAAGCAGCAGTCAAGGAAACAACCAGAATAATTCATAGAGCCGCGTTCACGCAGTTGGTGTCCAGGATGTAAGAATTGGCATTGAAGTAGTTTAGACATGCATAGAATATGAAATAAGGACATTGGAAGGGAGGGAGCATCAAAAGAACACGATGTGCTAGCAGATGCAGGGAAGAACAACGAAATTTCACTAAGTCCCATGTCACAAAAGTGTGATGACCCTACTAAAAGGCTTCAGGCCCCAGTGAAAAAATGACAAGTGTGAAATCAGAGAAAATCTGCAGAGCGTGTCCAAATTTCTGGCTGTTTCTGATTGTTTCTGTCAGAAATGGTGGGTCCAATAGCAGAGTTGATTATGGTCAAATCTGGTGCATAATTCCAAGTGGAGGGCCTTGTTGTTTCCTGAAGGAACCGATCAGCAGTTGAAGTCAGAATTCTGACATGTACTGAGGTATACTGACGTCCTTTGCTCTGGCCCTACTTGGGCTCCACTAAAGAAGCATTGACATTTCTGCTCAATTCTGATGATTTCTGGCCAGATTTGACCATATCGACTCTACTATCAGGCCTGCTGTTTCTGGCAGAAACAGTCAGAAACAGCCAGAAATTTGGACATGCCCTGCAGATTTTTCTCCGATTTCACACTTGTCATTTTTCACTGGGCTTCAGGTGGTACCAGTCCTTCACATGCCTAGTATTTTTCGATCTCCAACTTGCCAAAAAAAGAAAATGCATGTCAAACGGCATGCGAACAGCACTGGCAGCACGAGTCTAGCTTTAGGTCTCTGTCCCAAGCCCCAACCAACTGAAATGTCTAGACTCAGTCTCAACCCAATGACCATTGACGTCACAACAACGTCATGCCACCCTGACGTATGACAAGTCACAAGACTTGTCTTTTGATATAGACTTTTATGAAACAACACGATGGCCCTTTGCCCCAGTACAGTAGCCTGTTAGAAGTGTTTTCTCATCTCTCATGTCCATAGAAATTTACATTCAGTCATACTGTGATGCAGCCTTTGTATCAGGTACAGCCATAATTCACATCGTCTGACATCATAGAAGCTGTACGATGTGACTGTTCTCACAGTATATGTATAAATACTACCTGTGTGCTGCTGATACCTCTCATCTTTCTTTGCTGCATACTCAAGCTTCAACAACTGGGGCTTGCCTGTACACTCGACTCCCTTTTCTCCTCAGCGATATATCAAAAATTTCAATTCCCAGCAATTTCTCAAGCTCAGAATGTATAAGTTCACCATCAAGGGGATCTCTCCAAGCATCACTCAGCTTCCAGCTTCATTCCTTCAAATATCTCAAAGGATGTGAGTGCAAATGGCTCCCATTTTCACTCATCTTCTCACACAGGCATTCTGCAGCAGCCACCCATCAGATTTGAAGGCTTCTCCCAACACGTAGCTTCTCAGATCTGTACATACCTACCTCAGGTGTGTCTCCAATCTTATTGAAGAAGCCATTTATCTAACATATGCTGGATATCAGAAGGCTCCTCATCCTCCAGTTGATCTCAACTACAAACTGCTCCTAGTCCTTTCAAATCTGATTCATTTCCATAGCCTGTGTGTCTTGAATACAGACTTGAAATTTAGTCCCGTTATACTTCCCAAACACCCATGCCATGTCCACTCCACAAGTGCCTATGCCCCTGACTGCTGATTGACACATCCACCCTAAAACTCATCAAGTTCCTTTCTGAAGCCGCAGTCCCTTCATACTCTATCCTTTCTCATTGATGGGTTGCAGCTGAGGTGTCATGCCAAGAGATGGTCAACCTTGTCTCTCAAAGATGCATGCTCAAAACCCAAATCAACATCTCCTCTGAGAAGAGCAGGCATAAGAAGATCATCGAAGCTTGCACACAAGCACACCAGGATGGACATTCTTACATCTGGGTTGATACTTGCTGTATCAACAATCTCAATCCAGGGCACAGATCCCAGGATATGAATTCCATGTACAACTATTACAGAAACACGGAAGTCTGTTACGTTTATCTCCATGACTTGTGCTCTGAGAACAGGCAAAGGAATGATTTAAGGCAATGCAGTTGGTTTGGGCGTGGATGGACACTCCAAGAACTGATCGCCCCTACCTTGGTCAAATTTTTTGATGCATGGTGGACCTACTTGGGAAGTAAATGGGATGATAAGTTGTGTACGGAGATAGTATTGAGAATCACCACAATTGAAGAGAGTGTACTTCGCGTGGAGCAGAATGATTTTGATCTGGTTGACGCATTGTCATGGATGAAATGCAGGCAGACATCGAGGGAGGAAGACTGAGCATACTGTCTTTTGGGATTGCTTGGTGTTACCATGGAGTATCGTTTTGGGGAAGGATTATCTGCCGCAGGTGAACGACTCAAAGGGCGTTTGCTCCAACTGCCCACCCCCAATCCTATCATGTACAACAGCTCTGTGGCATCCAGAGACACCGCATCTTCCATGATACTAGACCCTTTATGGAAACATTTACGTCCTTGGAGACTCCTACATACACACACATTCCGACTCATCGAAATTCCCCTCCTTAATCCCCCTCCTTATTCCATCCTCTCTTATCATTGGAGGCAAAGTGAAGTATCCTACCAGGAGATGCTTCGATTATCCCCAATTGATTTTTCCTCAAGGGGGGCAGAACATGGATCTATGAAAGTCCTCGCTGCTTGTGCTCAGGCATGGAAAGAAGGGTACTCATACATCTGGATTGATGCTTGTGCATTGACGATGGAAACCATGGCAAAAATAGGATATAACTCGATGTACGACTATTATCGCAATGTGGAAGTCTGCTATGTTTATCTTGCAGAAGATTTTTCCGCCGCATTGAAGAATAGATGCAGTTGGCTTTATTGTGGATGGACATTGCAAGAGTTGGTAAAAGCAATCATCAACATGATTGCTGAATGCCATGCTGATAAAATTCTAGAGGGAATTGAAGTAAGACAGTATCGAGATAGATTCGCAGATAAAGCTACTGTGATTTGGGTTTGGGTTTGGGTGTGGTTGATTTGGATTTCGGGTGGGCAGAGGAGTTGGGGTTGTTGGGAGCAGGTGTTGGGTTGATGTTGAGACTTGGAGTGGGACTGGGCTGAGGGTGTGGAGTGGGCAGACTGGGTCAAGTGGTAAGAAGAACCAAATGAGTCGTCTTCATCCTTGTCATTACATTTGGGATCTGTAGGAATGCTGTAATCATCCTCCCCATTGCTCTCCTCCCCTTACCCATCATCCCCACCTTCTCTATCAACCCCTCCACAGCTCACCACATACCTTGCCTATTCTATTATTTCCTTCCCCAACTCATAGCAGATTTATAGCAAAGGATTCGCTGTCGTCATTGGTGGATCTTCCTCCAGTTCCCGCCCAACCCCCACACTGTCCCTACTTTCTGCAAATGTCATTGTCCATGCCCTCCCTGTAACATCGAGTTACACAATTCTAACAAGAAGATGACAGGTGTAAATGTAAGGGGACAGTTTCCTTTTTCCTTCCCTTCTCCTCTAGCACTTGTTTGTTCTTGTTTTATCTGGACTTCATTGACTTGTTTATCCCTGTTTCACTGTTTCATCATCCATCATTTCATCATTCATCATTTGATCTCCCATCATTCCACCTTTCCATTACTTCATTTCAACTGTACAGTTTTGTAGATCTTTTCCCAGGCCTTCATATGAGTATATATACCCCTTCCCTGCAGGTGAGTATCCTTGAGTTTTTCTCTTTGGATCTCCTCCTGCAGGTGCATAGTATGTCAGCCTTGTACCTTCTAGTTCTGATTTATATATCTTTGGATCCCCTCCTGCAGTTGTTGAGTGATTGCCTCATGTGTAAGGAGTTGCCTTTAGAGTAGAAAAAACTCCTCATCAAGTGGACTAGTCGTCTTTGGCAACCATTTCATTCCAAGCTCTAGATACCAGTGAGAGTGACTCTGATAGTGCTCACACTGCTCTTGCTCCTCCCACAGTTCCCCAAGACTCCTCCTCCACTCCTCAGTTCTCTCCACCCTCTGTTTCTTCTGCCTCATTACCTGGGTCCCCCACAATGTCTGAAGCTTTTGATGCTTGTCTGGCCCATCTAGAGCAGGCTTCTCAGAGTCAGAGCGAGCAACTGGCTGAGATCCTCGCCGCCCTCCAAGGCCAAAATCCCCCTCCCCCTCCACCTCCTCAACCCCCATCACAACACCCCACTCGACCTCCATCCTCTGCTTTGTCTTCTACTCCTCCCTCTCATCATTCTTCTGGAGCTTCACATGCTAAGGCGTCCCCACCTGGGATCTTTGATGGTCAACATGCTAATGGCCGAGTCTGGTGGACCAGTGCAATCATTTATGCTAGCACTGTTCGTTTTGAAGACGATATTGCCAAGATTATGTGGGTGCTGTCCTACTTTCAGACAGGTCATGCTGCCACCTACTGCCAAAGCCTCATCGACCATGGACACCTCCACGGCTCCTCCCACTTTGATACCTGGCAAGAATTCGAAGCCGAGTTCATCAAGGAGTTCATGCCAGAAGATGAACACACTCAGGCTAGTCTCACCCTAGAGGGTGTCTCCTCCTAGGGCACAGCTTCTGTTGACGAATATGTTGACAACTTCCATGCTCTCATCATCATGGCTGGCCTTAACGTTGAACCTGTCCTCTACTCCACGAACCCTACTGCACCTACTATCAAGGCCTGACTTGAGGACGCAAAACATGTTGGTCAGACAGTGGTCCTCAAATTCTGATGTGGACTGCAGCCTGCTTTAGAGAAGAAGGTTGCAGAGGCAGAGGCTAGTCCACAGGAATGGGACATCATGGCTTGGTATTCCCTGGCCAAGAGGTTTGATAAACATGAATGGGAAGATGCTGATCTTCTGTGGTGCTCAGAGAAGTGTGCACCCTGGTCCACCCAAGCCTACTTTCCCCTCTCGTGCTCAACCTCAGGGTCATTCCCTTTTCCCAATCCAGTTTCCTACCCCTGCTGCTTCCCCATTCCTGCCCCTCATGTGGCCAGCCCTGCCCAAGCTCCCTTCCCCAAGGCATTCCCATGGAAGTCGATGCTTGAGGCAGAGGTTCCTAGCCTGCACCTGCTACACATGTGGCAAAACTGGTCACTTCTCTGCAGCATGTCCAGACTGCCAACGTGAACATGTTCGCTCGTGGATATGTCTGTTGATGACTGGCAGGAGATTGCAGAAGCATGCAGCTTTCCAGGATTTCCAAGCTGCCCTGATGAACAAGCCCACTCAGGAGGATTTTGCCAAGGACCAGGAGTGATGGACATGCCCTCATGGTCAAAAAATAATTACTTGCATGTTTATCTACAGACTCTACCAATGATAACGATTGTATCTCTGCCCTGAGTCCATGTGTGAAGTAATTTGTCTCTCCCCCTGCCCCCTCTATTTCCCCTTCCATTCCATTTATTGTCAGTTCCTTGGCACTGTCTAAAACGTTGGGAACGCCGTCTACCTCGCAAATTAGTAATCTCCTCCGACAGAAGCCACTGCCTGACAGTCCCAATAGAGCTAGAGTCCACATCTAATGCCTCTCTGATCTCTGGCAGTGCGCTCATCAACAGTATGGGTTATGCCAACACTGAGTTTGTCACCAAGAACTCTATTCCTACCGGAAACTCCAGAAGCCTATCCCTGTCTTCAATGTCGACAGCACTCCTAATGAGGCTGGAGCCATAACCAAGATCTTGGACACTATCCTGTGTTTCAAAGATCACTCTGAACACATCCAGCTGCAGTCACTCAGCTTGGCAGCCAGGATGTCATTCTTGGCTATGGATGGTTACGAGCCCATAACCCTGAGGTGGATTGGGACAATGGCAACATCAAGCTCAGCCAGTGCCCCAGGCAGTGCTCTACGTGTCATGAAGAAGTACAACAGGAACATCAACTATCTCTATCTGCTGCCTGTTGTCAA
>JAACJM010000548.1:0-16684 GCA_013368315.1 Tetrapyrgos nigripes
CTCCTTTGGTGTCATGCCAGGCTTTCAAACCTGACAACCAATTGGAGGCTGTAGACCCTGATACAGAACCCATATGCTCTCCTAGAAAGGCTGCGACCAAAGTCGGATCTGCTGGCATCCGCAATTCTTCATCCACACCATGTTTATCACAGAATTGGATGAAATGGGCTAGACCCGCACCATAAGTCTCCTTAGTATCCTCAACTATTGACTTCGAAATCAACTTGTCTTTCAATGCCTGTAACTCTGGTGAGAAAGGTGAGGTTGCTTTTTGGTGTAGAGACCAGGGCATTTCCCAGTCTACTATCTGGTGCTTTGCTAGGACAGTAGGGTGTAGGTCAGATGGGGCAATTTGATTTCCTGTACGAGGACGTCGTTGAGTGAGATGGGAAGGATCAACAGGAGGATGTGTGATATGATTAATGGATGAATGTTCAAAAACTTCGGAGGGTGATGAGGCCTGTGTAGATGCAGTAGTAGCTATACTCAAAGTCTGGGAAGTCAGTGCAATCTGAGATGAGGTAGCGGTGACTGGTTTTGATGGGACAGGGGGATGGAATCGTAAGAACAGGTCATGGGGGAACTTGGGTGTTGCATTTGAGGTATCTAGAGAGACCTCCAGTCTACAGATTTTTGCAGGAGGTGGCAAAGGATAGGTTAAAGAATTGGGTATCTTATTAGATGAGGATCTAATAAACAATCAGATGTGAAAGGGAAGAGGTAAATAAGACATACACAGTATGTTGGGTAGAAGACGAGGCCACTACCGAAGTATTATCCATTCTATTAAAATGGAGACCAAGAAGAGGAAAAGGGTTTCGAGGGAATGCAGTGCGTGGTTCCTCATCCCTCAGGACAGTGCAATTCAGTGCCAACCCAATACATGAAGGATTACTATGCATAATAAAGTATAGACTTCAACTCAGGCATGTCAAAGAACAGCAGGAGCTTGTCTCGAGAAGAAACCTTGTCCCAAATTCTGTGCGAAATTGGGTCAGCCAGATTATTGGCAGAGGCGACATATTGCAAGGTAGGGGTAATATGAAGGGGATTGAGGACTTCGTAGATGTAACGAACGGAGTAATTAATCCAAGGGTTGGGGCTACGCCCTTTACTGAGTGCCCCGATAGTACCCTGATTATCTGAGTGGATCAAGAGGTTGACTTCTTGGAAGCCAAAACGTTCAAGAAAGTAGACGAGAAGTTCTACCACCATATCTAGGTAGCAAATGTCCTGTCCCGGGCATCTGGCTTTCCAGTCCCCACATAGACGGAAGACTGCCCACTGCTTGTCGATGACTATGCCAATACCCCAAGACGTAGAGGCATCCACATAAAGACGTAGATCTTTTGGAGTCGTCTTTGGCAGCAGTTGCCTAGAGAAAGAGAGTTGCAAGAGTACTTCAAGCCACCATTCCAAATCTTTAATAAGATGGATTGGAGGGGTACATCTGATGAAGTAGTCACTCTTGAAGGTAGTGGCAAAGTTGGAGAGGGAGGGGAGGCAAGAACGACCTTCAACGTAGACAAAAGCACAATGACATAATGTACCATGCACCTTCTCTACTGGCTTCAGCTCACAAAGCTTCCCTTTGAAAGCATCCAGGAAACAACGAACACGGAAGATGTACTTAGTTTCGTTTTTCAACCAGTAGAGAGACCAGTTTGAGGGGAAGGTTCCAGATGAAGCCAATAAATGTTGTCTGAAAAACAAACTCGGCATCGCCTTTATCCTCAGCAGAGTGCCAGGGGATGCCCAAGTGTTCTATGAGAGAGAGCATAGAGGCCTTGTCATAGCTGTAGGTGAAGCGATCTGGGCCTACTATACCAGGTTTGGTACCAGATGGTATGCAAAGAGGTTTGAAGTCATCCTCACATCGCTTGACTGGTCTGACACCCTTTGCTGCCCATATTGAAATGACAGCATTGGCGATCATACCCACATTACTGCTAGCCAATGCACAGCCAAAGGGAATGCAATGGTCAATATAGAATTGGCCCTGGAGGTCTTGGACGATGAGGTAAGGTTTGTGATGAGGGAGGGCTGGAACAGTCTGGTGAAACTTTTTGATATCGAGGGCACAAGCCTGAGTACCCTCAGGTGCAGAGGCAATCTATAGACATTTTATAAAGGCATAAGTCATGGAATGAAACATCATAATGTGAAAAGGAGAGGTAACACTGGTGCAAACATTGTAATTCTGATATACTGAAATTACAAGAACTTACCAGTAACTAATATAACTCATTGGACACTGAAGTATTACAAGAGACAAAAACATTAAAACAATTATGTATGACCATTGTAAGGTGCAAAGATTCTGTAATACTTCAGTAAGTCAATGGACTTACATATTGAGTGTACCTGAGTAAGTCTCTTGTAATTCTCAGTATATCCAAGGAATTACAAGTGTTTGCACCCAGTGTAATGTGAAAATTTCAACGCTAGAGGAGGCTGATGTAAATATAACATCATCGCCAGAGGAGAGGGTACGTGGTACGACACCAATGCACAAGAGGCAGAGGAATGTGAATATTATTCAGCATTTGCAGAGGTGGCCCATGAGGAAAAACCTCATCACCGGAGGCAAAGGTATGCAGTACATAACTGACATACAGTGGCCAAAAAAAATTGTCCACATGTTTGGCACTTTTGGAAAGATTGCTGATTTAAGAGCTATTGAGCAGAAATCTCAAAACATGGCTGGTGGTAGCAAGAAAGCCTTTGATTAGAGCTACAATAATATGTCTGTTTTGTCTTATTTGGCCAAATATCTGTGGAGTTATGATTGATTTAAAATTGTATGTCATTTGGACAATTTTTTGAGTTGCCACTTCAAAATCATTATTGCAATAATCTGATGTGTTATACATGATGTCATGGGTGGAGCTGTACAGTAATGTAATGTATACACTACAATGATGTCATAGCTGCCAGCTGGAGCATACATAGCAACATACAGATGCTCTACAGCCTCTATGAAAATTATGGGGTCCCTCATATCAGCCCAGAAAGACAATCTCTACTCTCTCCTCTTAACTGCCTCTCCATCTGCAAAAATTGCAGCTCAGACTGGAGTATGGAAGCCAAGAGTTGCTTTTGTGGCTTAAAAGACAAATACAGACAATGAGAACAATACAGCAGGGTGTCCTAGGAGGCTCTCTACTACTTGTGAAGAGGTTAGATTGGAAAAAAATCCATTCTGGTAAAGCCAGATTGCTACACAAGTGGCCCGAAACATCAAGGCTCTTCTTGGACAACCTGTCCCAACCTATAACAGCCAAAACATTCCTGAAAACGTCTTGTGGCAATCTCCAAAACACAGAACAAGTGCAAACTTACAGTGACTTGCAGCAAGGCTCACTTGAAGTTTGCGCAGATGTAAAAAGTCCGGGCTGTAGAAGGCTAGAAGTGGGTTATTTTCTCAGATAAGACCAAAACCAATTATTTTGGGGCAAATATGCCCCAGCATGTGTGAGAAAAGAAAGATAAATTCATGGTACAGCAAGATGTGACAGAAATGATGACATTTGAGAGAGAAAATGACATGATGGGGTAGGGTATGGGGCAACAGTAAGCAGTAAAAATGGTCCAGATGAAGGGGAAGATAGATTGCAAACACTATATGACCATCTTAAGTAACAAAATCCTGGAAAGCATTAATAATATGGGAGTTGATCCAGAGGTGGCCATTTTTCAGCTGGGTATTGACTTTCTAAAGTGCTATATCCAATGGTTTCCTTTATCAGAACATGTCTCTCTACCTATAAAAGCAACACTCTGCTTTCATACTTCAGTCTGAGCTGAAATTTTGATAGAGGGAGGGCAGTTTGGAGGAGAGAGTAGAGATTGTCTCTCTGGGCTGATATAAGGGACCCCATGATTTTCATAGAAGCTGTAGAGCATCTGTATGTTGCTATGTATGCTCCAGCTGGCAGCTATGACATCATTGTGGTGTATACATCACATTACTGTACAGCTCCACCCATGACATCATGTATAGCACATCAGGTTATTGCAATAATGATTTTGAAGTGGCAACTCAAAAAATTGTCCAAATGACATACCATTTTAAATCAATCATAACTCCACAGATATGTTGCCAAATAAGACAAGACAGACAGATTATTGTAGCTCTAATCAAAGGCTTTCTTGCTACCACCAGCCATGTTTTGAGATTTCTGCTCAATAGCTCTTAAATCAGCAGTGCCAAACATGTGGACAATTTTTTTGGCCACTGTACCATAGTAAGACGAGACCCTGAGTCACCGTCCACTAGAGGAGACATAACCATCCCTCGCAAGATGGAAAGGAGTAACAAAGGAAATTGATAGAAGTAATGGAAAGGAATGAAAGGATAAACAGAAAAAAGAAATGGGAAAAGTAAAACTCACTGTATCAGCAACAATGGCAGCCGTGTCAAACTTTGTAGGGAAATCTGCCTTCTCAATAAAGGAGTTGATAGAGGCATGCTCGGGGACCATTTTAGAGAGGTTACAGCAGACACAGTACTTGGGCAGGAGATCTAGGCCCTGAACTGAAGATGCCACAATGAGAGGTGAGGAGATGAAAGGATCCCACATCCTTGTTTCTGTCTCCTCTCGGGTGAAAGGGCCAGAGAAGTGTCCTGTGTCTAACTCACCCTGAATGTATTCCTCAACCACTCTAGGGCCTTCTCTAGTCCTACACGTGGAGTCATTAGGCATGATAACTGTCTTCAGGATAGGCAGCAGCTGACCAATCGGGAAACCTTCACGAAGGTTGCGTACCAAGAAAGGAAATTTGTCAGTGAGGGAATGAGATGCGAGTTCTTGTTCAAATGCGTTGGCATTATAACGTGTAAAAACTTTGTTATAGAGAGCAATGTGGTCAGGATCTGCAATAGGCAGGCAAAGGTGGGGATGGATAGAAGAGTATAGATCAGCATAAGGGAGAGGGTCTGAGGAAAAGGAAAGAGCCGAGAAGTCGTCCGAACTGTCCACCAAAGGTGTGTTCCTGGTTACATCAGGAACAGGAATAGGGAAAAGATCAATTGGTAGAGTTGTTGGATCTGCTACGGCAGGACCAAGAGAAGGCGTGGTGGTTGGACTTCCTGCAGAAAGAGCAGGTGTGGTCCTTATCGCATCCTTTACAACCTTTTTCGTTTTTATTCCTCCCGCCTTGGGTACCGAAGAGGTTCCAATGAATGCAAATGATCTTTGACGTCTTCGGGTTTTGGAGCTCTTGACCAATGAGTCTACCCCAGAGAGTAGGTCGGTCGCGAGGGTGTGTGTTGAGTTTGTGGCCTTCTTCCGAACATCCAAGGCAACAAGAAGCGAAGGTCTTCTTGTTGCTTTTTGGAAAGGGATGGTAGCGACTGTCTGTTGAAGAGTGACCTCCCGAATAGCCGTTGGACCTCTCAGCACCACCATACAGACGTCCAGAGGTGTTGCCATTGAGGCTGGACAGAGTCTGTGCCATCTTCCAGTCACTACGGCACTCCTGCATCTTCTCCCGGTATGTCGCCAAATCGTACTCGAAGTGCTGGGTCCTCCTCTCCTCTCACAGCTTCTTCTCTGTCCCCTTCCAGAACTGGTAGTATTCGTAGTAGTCAGGGTTCTTGAAGAACCCAGAATGGTGAAAGATGAAGCGGGTATGCTTGCTGGTGTCCTTCTCTGAGTCCCAACTGACAACAAACCTGGTGTAGTTCTCCATGGCTTCATGGAACTCCATATACGTGTCGCAGCCCTCAAAATCGTTGGACTTGATACCCAACATCTTCAAAATGGCTGCCATGTCCCAGATCTTGATTTTCTCCGTCGACTTCCCCTCATTTGCATACACTGTCTTGGGAGAAATAGAGGTGGCGGTGGCTTGCAGGACGCAAAGGTGTTTTGACTTAAAGATTCCTAAAGGAATATAGTCAAAATTGGCAGCGATAAGCAATTCCTTTGGGAACTTGATGTCCAGGAAGGAATCGGAAGCCCTAGGAATTTCCTCTACATCCCTAGCTACCATCCAGTCACTGTTGACCATCCCATCGCTCTTCTGTCCTCTCCGCCTTCTCTGCTGCTCTCGCCTCCACAATGCAGCTATGCCATCTGCCTGGGAGATCATTCTTGATGTGCTCAAAAATCTCCAGGTTATTCTTGATCTTGAGGAATTCTTCCTTGGGAATAGACCATAGCAAGGCCGTATCCAACAAAACCTCACCCTCTCCGAGAATAACCTCGCCTATGGCCACTGCTAACTTCTTTTCTCTCCTTTCCACATTCTTCTCATCAATCTTCTTGTTGAGCTTTAAGCGTTTTTCGATAGGTAACTTGGCTACAATTGCGCAAGCTTCAGCTGATTTGTGTGTCTTGCACTTGTCTGCTGGAGGTGGCCTGAGTGACATGTTCCGTGGAATAGCAAACGGTCCCAAAGTCGTGAACATGTTTGTGGGTGGATGGTGATCAGCAAGTGGATGTGAAGTTGAACGATGGGCGGGTCAAAACAAATTCAATCTGCAATAGTGCCAAAACAAATTTGGGCACAGGTGTATGGGGAAGAGTTGAGAGAAATCGGATTTATGAAGTATGGGAGACACGAAAAACTTCCCAAAGGTCTTTCAGCATTGTTGACTGTCGGAGAGGAAGAAGACGCGTTGAGTAACGTGATTCAACGAGTCAAGTTACACAACAGTCACAACGCTCTGCTGGCTTATCCTCAGATAAGCCCTCGTACCTCAGACTTATCATGGAATAAGGCAAGGTCCATATGATAAGGCCAGACTAGAGTAGAGATACAGGATGAGTATCCTACTCTATATATACTACTTTACAAATAATGTCCATGTTTCTAGAGGAATTAATCGAGAAGATAAATTAATGTCTTATGAAGATATGCTCACAATCTAAGGGGATCCACAGACAACTATGGAGCAATAAATGACCCAGCTCAGAAGAAGTTGATCTCATTAGGGGAAAGTGGGTAGCAGCAATCAGAGAGATAAAGAAAGATCAAGAATCCTTCTAAGGGTTTTTGGAATGAGGAATGAGAGATTCATGACACTCCATCACAACCATTGTAGTATCCAAATCCAGTGGTGACTGAGATCACAGCTGATTCTATGTCTTCCCATGTCAGATTGGTCATTCTGGAAGGATACAGTTTGATGAGCAGAGCCATAACCTCGACAAGGAATATAAGCGATGTATGCAAAACTGAGTAATATACTGTCCCATTTTGTTCAATTTGCAAGGGCATCATGACTGTGACATGCCCTTGTGAAATTTTTAACTGCTGTGACTCAAGCTTTTTTTTCGCAAATTTGATAGAGAAATCACTGGTTTTGGAAGGTATATTGGCAGGGATTTTGCAAATGGCTTTTTGCAATGCATGACAGCCGATTTTTTTTGCAAATTTTGGGGGGGGTGTATGCTTGTCCATTGTGGACAAATTAAATCCTGCAACTTTCCCCTGATTTTCACATATCTCTCCCTTCTTTCGCCATTCTCAAGTCCATCGATCTCATTTAGCATATGGCCCACTTTTCCAAACTTGAAAAGCAGGAGCTCCAAACACATGCTCATACCCCACACCACACACTTTCTAAACTCCCAAACTTTTATTAGGTCCCCTGTGCACTTCTAGTGTGACATGTGACATGGTCCCATTACTGCATATTTCTGAGTCTGCTGGGCTTATCCCACACTTCTGGTAGATACACATCATGTAAATGTATAAATGGTCCAATAAAGATCAATAAGGTCTTTTGCTTCTGAGCTTCATACTAGGATTCATTGATATTAGACCATTTCATTTGCTCATTGACAGTGTCATGGAATTTTGCAATGCTGATGATTTCACACAAGTGCATATCCTTAAATTTTCTTGCAGGTTCAAATTGGATTCAAAGGTTCTCAGAGAACTACCTGAATTCTACAAGCTCACACAATCACAAAAATTTTCACAGGTGAGTACATCACTTTGGCTAGGGCTTTTTACACAGGTTAGTTCTCAAGGAGGAAATTTCATTCAGATTTTTAACCTCTCACAATCACCATAAACAAATGCAGAGAGCTACCATCTACCATACAAATTAAATTTTCTGCCTGCAAATGAAATGGTCTAATATCAATGAATCCTAATATGAAGCTCAGGAATTTTCTGAATACAGAAGCAAAAGACCTTATTATACATTTACATGATGTGTATCTACCAGAAGTGTAGGATAAGCCCAGCAGACTCAGAAGTCCGCAGTAATGAGACCATGTCACACGTCATGCTAGAAGTGCACAAGGAATGTAATAAAGTTCAGAAGTTTAGAAAGTGTGTGGTGTGGAGTATGAGCAAGTGTTTGGAGCTCCTGCTTTTCAAGTTTGGAAAAGTGGGCCATATGCTAAAGAGATCGGTGGACTTGAGAATGGTGAAAGAAGGGAGAGATATGTGAAATCAGGAGAAAGTTGCAGGATTTAATTTTGTCCACGATGGACAAGCATAGGTGCATGACATGTGACTCGCAAATTGAACAAAATGGTACAGTATCACACAGTGAAGGTCTCACAACTGCTGTTGTATCTGTCAACCTCACTGAAGTGGACATTAAGGATATAATTCAATGAGCAAAGCCATAACCTTGACAAAAAGCGAGATACATGGCACTGTGAGGTCAGGTGTTAAGAGTTGGTGCCTTTGATTCTTGTGAAAGTTGTGAGTTTAACCACATAAGTTAAAGTTAACTCGGCCTTTAAGAGGCCTTGTAAAAAGTAATGGATCACACCAAGGAGCACATGTGTATGACAAGTTGGCACTTCTCCCTGAAGACAATGGACATCTACGACCCTGATGCATGCTTCAGTCAACTGGTCACTGGTCCACATGCAAAACCAGACAGCCTGGTTCCAGTCTCAAGATGCATATATTCTCCAATGAAGAGGTTGCCCTGGGCTAAAGCAGGTCCTAAGTTTTGCAGAGTCTGAGCATCATTGGACAAGGTGTCTCATGGAACCATGGAAACACCCATTGCTGGCTGTGGTTATCCATTCTTGCTCTCGCTGTGGGCTTGACTCTTGCAAGTGTTGAATGAGATGCCTTCATTGATGGGTTGCTTGAAAAGAAGACCCAGAGGAATTGGGTATGCTACTGACGGACGCTCATACACACACCCCATCCAGTCATGCAGCTCCACCTAACCTTTGCAGACTCTGTCATTGGCCCTGACTTTTCCCAAATCAACTCTCTCTTTCCCCAAGCAACTTGTTACACTCCAATCAGCGTCATACATGATTGGTACCCTCTTTCTCCTCCTCCTTCCAGCTCCAACTCTTCCCCACCTCCCATCCCTAACTTTTACAACACCATTCAATCCTCAACCTCAACTTGTCCCTCTCCATCCCACCCTTCTCCTCTCATACCCCAATCCCTTTTAGGCAATTAGGCAAATGTCTACATGGTGTAGGCTCGTTTAAACAATCAATGTTTCCTTTGCCTATTGGGTTAGCTGCGAGTTGGGATGAGGATCTTGTCTGGAGGATGGGTAGGGCAGTGGGGAGTGAAGCTAGGAGTGTGGGTATACATGCTTGTTTGTGTCCTGTTTTGGATTTGGGAGGGTTCAGGGTGAGTAACACTCTCCTCATTCTGCTCAGTCAAATTTACTCACAACCTTTTTTTTTTCTTTCTCATTCCCACTTATTCCCATTCCCAGAGGCCTGGGGTGAAGACCTCCACCTAACAACCACCCTCAGTGTCACCTTCTCCCTCAGCCTATCAAAAAATGCAATCCACTCCTCTCCTGATGCCATCGAGTATATGCAAGAGTTTTTTAGGCCTTTCAAAGCAGTGTTGAGGAGGGGAGGGGAAGGGGGGCTATAATGTGAGTTTTATAATTACTGAAAGTGTCTACTTTTATTAAAATATTGACCCTTTAATCCAGGGCATACCACGAATTCAACAGCATCCCAGCACATATAAACCCCTTCTTCTACGATGCATTAAATGAGTAGGGGTTTGATGGTTTGTTAAGGCTGATGATACTGGTGCATTGTACTCGTCCTTTTCTTTTCTTATCCTTTTACTCGCCACTTACTCGCTCACTACCACCTCCTCACAGGCATGCTAATGCTCTAAAAACTGCCACAGTCCTGCTGATACCATCTCTCAATGGTTCAACGCTGGTGGTGGAGTACAGTTTTATGATTTTGGGTTGGATTTGTATGTTAATGTGAGTATACATACATTTTATCCTTATCTCATTCTATCCCTGATGATTGTAAGGGGACAGCTTCCTTTTCCTTTCTCTTCTCCTTTAGGACTTGTTTGTTCTTGTTTTATCTGGACTCCATTGACTTGTTTACCCTTGTTTCATCGTTTCATCATCCATCATGATTATTCATCATTCTGATCTCCCATCATTCCACTTTTCTATTACTTCGTTGCTGCTGTATAGTTTTGCAGATCTTTTCCCAGGCCTTCATACGAGTATATATACCCCTTCCCTTCAGGCGAGTATCCTTGAGTTTTTCTCTTTGGATCTCCTCCTGCAGGTGCGTAGTATGTTAGTCTTGTATTGTCTAGTTCTGATTTATATATCTTTGGATCTCCTCCTGCAGTTGTTGAGTGATTGCCTCACGTGTCAGGAGTTGCCCTTACAATGATGACGATGACATTCATCTCCTTTTTCTTTTTCTTTTCCCTCTTTCCTCTTACCACTCTTTCTACATCTTTCTACACAGACGATCCTATCCCTCCTCTCCAACAACACCCTATCCCTATCAACTCTCCAATCCCAAGCAAAGGGAGTATTAAACGTGAAATGGGATTTGGGGTTGTTTGACTCTTTGTTGGAGGGTGATTCTAGTTCAGCACTGTCCTCAACATTAGCCTCAGCCTCAGCCTATTCGACCTGGGTATCTGTGTTGTGCTCGTCCTTCAGGGAGGAAGACCATTTGCAATTCCACAGTACTATGCTAAAGCTGCTGCGGTGTTGAATGCTGTGAGTCCTCTCCATTCGTTCTTCCCATTTTCATTGTTGTTGTTGTTGTTGTCTAGAGTGGAACTTTACTAATTAATTTCTGTCTGTCTGTCTGTCTCTCGCTCGCTTTGTGTTGTCCTAGTTCTTCCCCAGTCAATCTGGCAGTCAAGCCATCACAGATGTTCTCTTTGGAGCTTTCAACCCTGGAGGAAGGATCATATTGAGTGTACAATATGATGTTGGGTCTTTACCTGTGTATTATAAGTGAGTGTTTTTTTTACTTTTACTTTTACTTTTACTATTGTATATGTCTGTCTGTCTGTCTTCAATGGAGAATCTGACTTGACTTTAACATACATTTTATGTGCACAATAGTTATCATTCTATGAGACACACCCTCAACTATACCAATGTTGAATCTTTTCCATATGTGAGTACCTAATCATCACTGTGAAGGTTTACTGTTTACTGCTGAGGACACACATGAGTCTGAAGTTGCTTATCGCTTATTACAGTGGCCAAAAAAAATTGTCCACATGTTTGGCACTTTTGGAAAGATTGCTGATTTAAGAGCTATTGAGCAGAAATCTCAAAACATGGCTGGTGGTAGCAAGAAAGCCTTTGATTAGAGCTACAATAATCTGTCTGTTTTGTCTTATTTGGCTAAATATCTGTAGAGTTATGATTGATTTAAAACTGTATGTCATTTGGACAATTTTTTGAGTTGCCACTTCAAAATCATTATTGCAATAACCTGATGTGTTATACATGATGTCATGGTGGTGGTAGCAAGAAAGCCTTTGATTAGAGCTACAATAATATGTCTGTTTTGTCTTATTTGGCCAAATATCTGTGGAGTTATGATTGATTTAAAATTGTATGTCATTTGGACAATTTTTTGAGTTGCCACTTCAAAATCATTATTGCAATAACCTGATGTGTTATACATGATGTCATGGGTGGAGCTGTACAGTAATGTAATGTATACACTACAATGATGTCATAGCTGCCAGCTGGAGCATACATAGCAACATACAGATGCTCTACAGCCTCTATGAAAATCATGGGGTCCCTCATATCAGCCCAGAAAGACAATCTCTACTCTCTCCTCTTAACTGCCTCTCCATCTGCAAAAATTGCAGCTCAGACTGGAGTATGGAAGCCAAGAGTTGCTTTTGTGGCTTAAAAGACAAATACAGACAATGAGAACAATACAGCAGGGTGTCCTAGGAGGCTCTCTACTACTTGTGAAGAGGTTAGATTGGAAAAAAATCCATTCTGGTAAAGCCAGATTGCTACACAAGTGGCCCGAAACATCAAGGCTCTTCTTGGACAACCTGTCCCAACCTATAACAGCCAAAACATTCCTGAAAACGTCTTGTGGCAATCTCCAAAACACAGAACAAGTGCAAACTTACAGTGACTTGCAGCAAGGCTCACTTGAAGTTTGCGCAGATGTAAAAAGTCCGGGCTGTAGAAGGCTAGAAGTGGGTTATTTTCTCAGATAAGACCAAAACCAATTATTTTGGGGCAAATATGCCCCAGCATGTGTGAGAAAAGAAAGATAAATTCATGGTACAGCAAGATGTGACAGAAATGATGACATTTGAGAGAGAAAATGACATGATGGGTAGGGTATGGGGCAACAGTAAGCAGTAAAAATGGTCCAGATGAAGGGGAAGATAGATTGCAAACACTATATGACCATCTTAAGTAACAAAATCCTGGAAAGCATTAATAATATGGGAGTTGATCCAGAGGTGGCCATTTTTCAGCTGGGTATTGACTTTCTAAAGTGCTATATCCAATGGTTTCCTTTATCAGAACATGTCTCTCTACCTATAAAAGCAACACTCTGCTTTCATACTTCAGTCTGAGCTGAAATTTTGATAGAGGGAGGGGCAGTTTGGAGGAGAGAGTAGAGATTGTCTTTCTGGGCTGATATGAGGGACCCCATGATTTTCATAGAAGCTGTAGAGCATCTGTATGTTGCTATGTATGCTCCAGCTGGCAGCTATGACATCATTGTAGTGTATAAATTACGTTACTGTACAGCTCCACCCATGACATCATGTATAACACATCCGGTTATTGCAATAATGATTTTGAAGTGGCAACTCAAAAAATTGTCCAAATGACATACCAGTTTTAAATCAATCATAACTCCACAGATATTTGGCCAAATAAACAAAACAGACAGATTATTGTAGCTCTAATCAAAGGCTTTCTTGCTACCACCAGCCATGTTTTGAGATTTCTGCTCAATAGCTCTTAAATCAGCAATCTTTCCAAAAGTGCCAAACATGTGGACAATTTTTTTGGCCACTGTATAGTACTACTTTGGCTATGGACTATCCTACATGACATTTTCCACCTCAAACTTCAATGCTAGCTCAACAGGTGGATCTCAGACATTTATTTCTGGAGAAACAATCACATTCTGCATTAGTGTGAGGAATGAGGGTGATATGGCTGGGAGTTATGTTGCTCAGGTGGGTTTTGTGTTTCGCATGTTTGGTATTTTTTTTTTTTTGGTGTTTCACTGACCAGTCACCAAAACCTGTGCAGGTACAATATACCTCCTCTCCCAAGTCTCATCAATCATCTGTCCTCTATGTCAACTCGTAGCTTTCAAACGCATATATCTCAAGGCAGGAGAGAGTCAAGATGTATCTATGACTCTAGATGTTGACTTGCCTTAAGTGGGCCAGCAAAGCTCTCGCTGGCATGTACAAATCTGACAGGCATTATTTTTTCATTCCTCATTAGAAAAAGTAAAAGTAGAGAACTTAACGCACTCATCATCCAGCCTGTGGCTGACTCTTCATGTGTTAGTAGTTACTAGTAAGAGGATATAGTAAAAGTATGTGTCATCATATTCTTCTGAGGGAACTTTGCTGAAATACGTGAAAGAAAAAACAAGAGAGAAAAAAGAGATGAAGGAGGCAGAGAGTCCAAAATTAGATTAATGATGTCATAGTTCAACGGGATGATAGACCTCATTGAACTGTTAGATAAGTGTCACAATAAATGTGACAGAGTCACCAAATAGTGACCAGTGCCTTACCTCATACAGAGTTGCAGAGACCAACTACTGATGTGAGCAAGTACACAATTGGTATATATAGCAGATCCCACAATGATAGCCAGAGCTATCATTGCCGGCCTTTTGGCAAAGTGGTTTACAAGTCTGTATGGGATCAACTTGTTACAATAAGCTAGAGGGCCACAAAACAATTGATTTAATGCAGCAAAGTAAATACAAGTACAAGACTTGGAGGCTACAGAGATTACAGAGATTAGTTCTAAACTGAGGAGTCTGAGTCCTGACTCAACACCAGAGCCAAAGAGGGTAGTGTCAAACAAAGCCAAACCACCACTTAAATGGTGAAAAAGGTCCAATAAAGTACGAACCTCATTACATTCGGATTCGTAATGAGTTTTTACCGATTGTGAATAGGAAATATGAATGGGAGTTGGAAACAGGGGATTATATGTTTGCGTTGATGGAGAATGGTGGACCGTTGGCTAGTACTGCTGTTCATGTTACTATGACTTGTGTAGGGTAGGTATTAGGTAGACTGTAGTCATTAGCCTTAGCCGACTCCCGAGGGTCCAAGTTGTAGCCCGATTACGTACTTCCCAGGCGTGTGGTATTGGCACGTGTACTCTTCTTCCTTGGTTCATCTTTCTTTGTCTCAACTCCAGTCTGCGCAACTCAGTTTCAAGCATCCGAAAGACCTGCTGGTAGGCCCTAAGGTTAGATTGTCTCTAATTGCCCCCTCACTTTGAACTGCCTCTTAGCAGTGATGCAGAAAAGCTCTAGAAATTACGGAAATTCTCGAAGAAATCTTTGGCAGTTGCGAAAGACCCACCGTGAAAGAGTGCGCTCAAGTAACGAAACACTGGTCGGATATTGCTTTGAACGTCCTTTGGCGTGAGGTTAGCAATCTTGGCTCTTTGTTAACCCCTTTGGCACTGTCATTCGCGTCGAAGAGGGGGGCGGTATATCTTATGTGCGTGTCTTTGATTTGTCTGGGGAATTTGGTCGCGCTGATAGCTCCTTCCTATGATAGAAATTTGCTTCTCCTCCGAACGTTCAAGGGTGGTTGCGCTTCGAAGAGTATTACGCTCCTCGTGTGCGTGTGCTTCGTCTGAAACATGACCCTGCGTTTTCAGCCGTTATGGACGTCCTCTACCGCATTCGACGATCTTCGAAGCCGTTACTACCGAATTTGCAAAGTCTACATTGGACAGGGCTGGCAGGAACAGGTCTGGCGGAACCACTGTTCACTTTTGTACCTGACACCCTCCAAGTCTTTACGCTGAAAGAGACGGCGGAGTACTCAGAGGCTGCTCTGACTGTCCTTGAAGCCATCGTGTCTCGGATGACCCAGCTCACGAACCTCATCCTGACTCTACCAGCGGACCAGAGGTATGCCACCCAGGTAGAACAGGTCATATGTGGGCTTCCATCCCTCAAATCAGCCACTATCCCAGCCTTTGAGGATGCCTCCGCTCTCCTTTCTCGCCTTGCGGCTTTAAAAGGCCTCAGGCATCTTTGGGTCGTTTCGAAGCAGGGTCCGGGAATAACTCAGTACGAGTTTGCAGGTGGACGTTCTCCACTGGCTATCAACAACGGTCAGCCAAGTACAGAGTACTTTCCATCATTGGAGAGCCTTACCATACTCTGTAGCTACTGGACAGCATCGAACTTCCTATGTCATCAGATCCCTCAGTTGGCTAGTCTCCATCTCATAACTCAGAAACAGGAGACACCTGCTCATGCGCAGAGTTTGTTATCGAATATTTCGAAGACTTGTCCCTGTATCAAGCAATTATCGCTCACCGTCAAAGGAGAGATGCCACTGGAAGTCCCTAGTCCAGCTGAGCATCTTCTGACGGTGGAAACGCTTCGCCCGATCCTCGCTTGTCCCTCCATCACTTCTTTCGAAATCATACATCCTCTTCCTCTCTCTCTAGGCCTAGACGAATTAGTCGAGATCGCATCTGCCTGGCCGCGTCTCCAGCGACTAGATCTTAACTCTGCGCCCCTTACTTCGCGACAGCCGACGCCCAAAGATCTTTCCCTTCACGCACTTCTACCGTTCGCTCGGTATTGCTCTGATATCGAGACTCTTGGTCTTTTCATCAACGCGAAGTCCTACAGTATCCCTTCGGATGCAGAGATCGAACCTCTACCGTCTCCTTTCACGAAATTACAGACCATTTCTGTTGGAATATCTTCGATCGCTCGGGAGGGGGAGATTGCGGAATTTCTCAGTCTTATCTGTCCCCCGGGATGTATCATCCAATATGGTCCTGTGTGGTATCCTTTTAAAACCGGTGATGCAGGGGCGAAGTGGAAAGAGGTCAATAAGCTACTCGTCCACCTTTTTGCGGTCAGGGCGCGATATGAAAGGAAGACGACGGCGTTGAAAAAGAAGCTTGATGAGATGGGAATCGCGCAGGAAGCGGTAAAGACCATTCTACAGGTTCATCGAAACCAGAGAAGTGAAGAAAGAATAGTAGTACAGGAGTAGCAATAACGTTTAATACCAATAGTGAATTCAGTAACTTGAAATCAACCAGACAACCGATAAACCGCTGCCCTTCCCGTGCCCTTCAACGCCTGCTTCAAGAATGGTAACCGTTGCCTGATAACCCATTCATATAGGAAAGGAACTGCGCAAGGCAACGTCAGGTACTTCCGAAGAAACAACCCCCTCAGGAATCTAATAACCCATCCTT
>JAACJM010000546.1:0-16675 GCA_013368315.1 Tetrapyrgos nigripes
CTCAACAATGCTAGGGAGCAGGGGATGGGTGAGTTATCCCTTGTACCTGAGGTGTCTTTGCTGATTGTTCGTCAATGTACCAGCTGCATTAAGGAAGGAAATAGAATGTCTCCTTGCAGGTGAGTAGACTCTAAACCAACCCTTTTCATGTTAGAGCAATCCGGAGATGACAAAGATACCAATTCAGGAGGTGAAGAAGCAAGCAATTCCGATCTCTATGAGACAGACAGTGAGCCGGAATCCGGACCAGTCCTCCAAGTCATTCCTCCACAGCGAGTCAGCACCCCTCCACCATCCTATGCATCAGGCCTACCTCAAGTGACCCAGCGTCGTCCTCCCTCGACCCCCAGCGTCATCCTCCAACTCATCAACCTCAACAACCGTAACCCCTCAGCGCCAGGCAGTTACACACACTCCCAGAGGTGGTCATCGAAAGCAATGGGAAGCATATGTTGTTTACCATGGTCGGAGCGTTGGAGCCTTTGGCAGCTGGTAAGTTCCTTGGTACAGGACTGGAGGTATATCTAATTATTTTTTTTTTTGTAGGAGGCAAGTGGAAGCAATCATCAAAGATGACGGAAACTCAGTCATTAAGGGATTCCAATCTTTATCCCTTGCCAAGCAATCTTATCAACTTGCCTCCACTTCTGGTGTCCTGAATGCCATCAGCTTCCAGCCGCAAACTGGTGAGCCTCACTGGGTTGTTACCCAGGGCATACACCCTGGAGTTTACAAGACAAGGTATGTATTCTTTGACTTCTTTTCTTTTTCTTTGACTCAACGCATTCTTCAGGCATGAAGTGATCAGGGATGGGTTGTATTATGGTAGAGGGGCTGTGTATCCACATAATAACGCCAAAGATGCCAACGCATTTTTTGTTGCAGAGTATATGGCTGAACGTGTTCTGAAGCTTGAGCCAGCCTTTGTTATTACTCCCTTGAACTAAGTTCTTATGTAGATTTTTGTGTACTTAAGATACTACGGGCGAAATCTGAAGCTTGAGCCAGCCTTTGTTATTAATCCCTTTTTATGTAGTTTTTTGTGTGCTTAAGATACTACGAGCGAAATCTGAAGCTTGAGCCAGCCTTTGTTATTACTCCCTTTTTATGTAGTTTTTTTGTGTACTTAAGAAACTACAAGCGAAATGCATCTCCTTCCACTTGTACAAACTTTTTGACAGTCTGAAGGACTTGGGGAAATTCAATAGACAGCAAGCTACATAATCGACACAAGTTGCAAGTTTTTGAAGGCTGTGGCTATGTCAACTTCCAAATTTAGTATGCACTCCTCCTCATCTGACCGCTACAATTGTCAAGTTTCCTGATTTGAAGCTCTGATTCTTACTTCCTGCTGTAATAATTAAGTATCCAAGATTCTAGTACTTACAGGCATTTTTAACATTTTTTTAGTGAAACAAAGGCCTTGAAATGCCTTCTGCACTCAACATTTCAGGTACATTTCCAGATAAAAAGGTTGGGGTCTATCTGCATGCACTATGGTCCGCTGCTGTATCAATTATTACTCCAAATTATTACCTGAACTCGTAAAATAATCCCTGTGCCCTCAGTATTTACTGAAGCAATGATACAGACTGAAAAGTGAACTTAAAATTTCGAGTTCAACCAGCAATTATGGAAGTATATCTTGGTATTCTGAGCTGATTTTTTGGATTCAAGACGTGCTTGTATGTAGTTCCAACATATGTCAAATAGAAGTTTAACGGAGCACCTTTTACTTTTTTGATACTTTGTTCCAAGTATCTGATAGGATTCTGAATCGCCCTTGAAGCATTTAGTGCACTACCTTAGATAGGCTTGATAGTTTTCCCCAAAATTTTACCAGAACCAAGTTACAGTATCCCTAAGTCTGTTCAGATGATATTTGAGCTGGACGTTGGCCTGGACACCTTGTCATTGTCGTTCTCGACATTGAGCAGCTATTCCAGATGTATGGTCCGGAGCTGGCTCCCAATTCATTAGACTATCTCGCCTCACTCATACATGCATGGATGGCATACAACTTTTCGATTTCAAGATGATTGTACAACTACAGTAATGTGATTACATTTTTTTAGCGGCCAAGACTTCATCCAGAGTAGCAAACATCCCAAGTACCTCCTCCCTTCGACCAGCTTTGTGCTCCTCCACCTTTGCCCATTCTTCTGCAGGAAAGTTGGTTTTGATATCAACCTCTGTCTGACTGCCATCATCTAACCACCGCCATATCCCACCTGCTGTATACTGGGTGATGCTGTAGCGAGTTTCACCCTGCAGAACCCCAATGTTGGAATGAAGGAGTAGGGCTGAAGGAATGAGGATAGTGCAGCCGGGAGGAAACTCAATGACGAGTTTGAGGTCCCAGAGGACCAAGTGTCCACCGCGCTTGTAGTCAAAATTCCCAAGGGCGGTGATGGCGCACATTCCGTGAGCTGTATTCTTTGCATCGGTATGAATGAAGGTCCGAGTACGAGGACCAAAGTTGACGGTAATGCATGAAAACACACTTTTCTTGAAGTTGGGCTTGAAGTCCTCGGGTGGAGCGCTAAGAGCTTTCATGACTCGGCGAAAGAGCTTCATACCTTGAAAGTAATAGATGTAGTTTCTGGGTGAAAACGCAGCATAGGCAGCTGTATGTAGGTGTATGATTAAGGGAAATAAAACAGAAGATGGGCACTCACAGCTTTGAGCATGGGCAATAATAGTAAAGCAAGGGTCAGAGAGCAGGCCCTTCATCATCTCACGGCGTTTCACAAGACGCATAGGTTGGGGCTGTCCCTTCCCAAAAGAATGACTGTATGCTGCAGAGCCGAAGCCTCGACCGCGTTTTGATGCTTTCTTGGCAGCGGTGAAGTCAGCGGCACTACCAGTCTCAGCGATCAGCTGTGCTGCGGTGTCGATGGCTTGCTCGTACTGAAGGGTGGCAGGTTTCTTAGCAATAGCGCCGATGACTCTGTCCTCAGCTGTGACAAGAGGAATGGATTGGCTACTATCATTGAGTAATTGTGAAGAAAGAAAGAAAACAGGGACACGCACCTGCCATCATTTTTCACCAATTCAAACCCATTGTCTAGAAACCACTCCAGCGGGCGGTTAACTGTTCTTCCCTTCATATCCTGCTCAACTGTGACATATCCACCATGTGCAACAGGCAATGTATCTGATTTGAGGGAACTGAGGAAGGGCTGGGATGTCGTTGCTGCAATAGATGCATTGTAGGCAGTGAGGTGACCTTTTTCTTCATACTGGCGCTCTCGCTGCCGTGCGCGTTTGCGACTTCGATAGCTGGGTTGGCTTTCCCAAGGTGCCGGTCGTTTGTTAGGATTGGGAACAGGAATGTTGGAAGAAGGGCTCGATAAAGGAGAGGCATACTCGTAAGGGTGGGTGCTGCCGTTGGAAGATAGGCTGACTGGGGAAACTAGTGGAGGAGAGGCGGTTTCTTCATCGTCAGAGTCGTCGGCGTGGGCATTGGGATGAAAGGCTCAGTCAACGAGGCAACCAACGTCGACCTGGTGGGAAGGGCAAAACACTTGGAGCTCCGCATAGACTTTGCCATTGCGAAGCTATGTAGAAGGGATATTAGCCATGTTATAGTTATAAGATCAAGAGGAACTCACTTCTCGAGGTTTCATTTCATAGGACCCTTTAAAGAAAAGGCATTAGCCAAGGATTGGCCAAGGAAAAGACGTAGTGTACATGTCTCTCTTGGCTAGTCCATCCAAGTAACCTCTGGGCTTACTCAGCGGTTCCCTAGGCCTATAATTTAGACCATTCAGAACCATCGAGTAGGCCCAGTGGTAACTTGAGTCCGCTAGAGAAGAGAAGAAAATGTACTTACAAGTGGAGGCAAAACACGCTGAGTTGCAAGTTGCGATCGAGAACAAGTCACAAGTTAGTCAACACAAGTCAGAAAGTCACGCGAAAGACAGACGTGTTTTGGTCACGTCTGCACGACTTGGTCAACAACGCAATGAAGCCTTTCAAGCTCAAAACTGCCTTGTGTCGCCAACTAGTTTTAATACCTTCAGGCGATAGGTATGACCCATATCCAAAACCTCGTACCTACACCCCAACTGCTATTCATTCCGCGAAGGCTCAAGCTGCAGCTGAAGAACTGACTCGACAACCTCCGACTGTGGACACTATGGATCGGGATGGGTCTTGGGACGATGATGGAGATATGACGGACTTCATGGAGGGTCAGGCTGCAGTAAACGACATTTTGATGGGAGAAAAGGAGGTTAACATCAGCCATGAAGGTGGAGAGACATATGAGTTGTTTCAATCATTGTCTGGCCAAGGTAAAAGGTATGTTAGTGTTCCTTTATAATATTTACTTACTTATACAAGTTGTACTAGGGGACGCACAGATTACCGCACCCGAATAGATCGTGTAGAGCAGCGCACCCTTGCCTTTTCCCTCTATATGGATTCTATGACTGATGCCTTCATGGATTGGAGTCTTCGGGTAGATGGTGATGTGGGTAGAGATTCAGTCTTACCAGAGGCTCCTGAGGACTGGACAACAGTTAGTCTGCAGGTAGTAGACTTGTTTGGTGCGTGCTCTCAATTTTTATATTCATTTGCTTTTTCTAACCAGTTTACAGGTAGTAGCCGAAGAGATGTACATATATCCCTCAACAATACACTAGCCTCACTCATCTCTCAAGGACTGATCCCTTGTGCTCCCAGCAGACCGACCGTTGTCATCACCACACGCACTCTCGAGCACTATCACATTGTAAATCTGTGCTGCCCACGCCTAAACATCCAACCGTTCATCAAGATGCTCTGTGATCTACATGGTGTAGCATACCGGCCATACCTACGTGAACAATTTTCCATTTGCCATGACCTACACCTCGACTTGCGTGACCGTGTCAAATCCCAAGTTCACCAGGCTCTGGGCCGTGCTGACCCCAACTGGAGACTTGCCCATGCCTGTCCATCCTGCCTCTACAAGCTGGATGGAGAGGTGAAGTTGAAGTTCAGTATGATGGGCTGCATGGATGGCGGGGATTCCTTGAAGCGAGTGGCCAGACGTGCACCTTGGTATGATCAAGAAGGGAATTTAATCCCAGGGGCAGGTCCATCGAGGGAACGACTGGATACACGAAGGGGAGGTGGAGACTACTATCTGAGTAGAGAGGAGGTAGACCAGTGGGCGAAAGGGGTGGCCTAATGAAGCAACAAATATTCAGCATAGGGTGACCAGTCAGTAGAGCTCACCAAATAGAGGGCTGAGTAGAAAGCTTGTAGAGCTTAGATACAAGTTGCTTGTAGAGCAGATAGAACTAGATATTGTTCTGTAGTATCTACGACTTTACAGAGAGCTTTTATACTAGATAAAGAGCATGTAATTACTAATATCTACATTGTCCATGGACATACCTAGAGACTAAGAGGATATTGCCATTGGCCATATTGCTATCTACAGAGATATCACTACATAGTAGAAGATAAGAGTAATGTCCGGAGAATGTCCTGGAGGACTAGCATACTTATAGCTACATAGAAGTTTCATAATAACTCCATATAGAATCATAGTTACTATACATGGAAGGTATATATTTCAACACTCCCCTTCGCTTTAGATGCGGACTTAAGTGCAGCATTGTAAGTGCACATCAAGGATTAAATGATTCTTGTATGAGCATAAACATAATGGAATGCGAATAGTATCCACTCTGAAAATCTTGATGGTTGTTTCCAACCCATAAGTATATTTAAGAATCAAAGAATAGTCCTAACTCATTTCGGAATTTAAGAAACTTAATGTGCCCAAGATTCTTCGTTAGAAGGTCTGCACGATTTTCGTTTCCAGGAGTAAAATAGAGTTGGATCTTTTTAGACTCCTGAATCAGTTCTCTTATAAAATGGTAACGTATATCAATATGCTTCGATCTTGATTCAGTGATAGGATTTTGACTAATAAAGATCGAGCCTTGATTGTCACCAACAATAGGAACATGACTCAATTTAAAACCGATTTCTTTTAATAGAGTTTTAATCCATAGAGCTTGCTTCACACATTCACAAAGTGCCATGTACTCGGCTTCAGTGGAGGACAATGCAACAGTTTTTTGTTTTCGACTTGACCAGCAGATTGAGCCCTGTGCAAGCTCAAATATAAAGCCAGTCTGTGAATGACGATTATCTCTATCTTGTGCCCAGTCACTATCACAAAAACCTATAAGACCACTAGATTTAGATCCATCATAGATGAGTCTATAATGTTTCGTAGAAAGCAAGTATCTTATGATGTACATGGCTTTCTTTAGATGGTCTGGCGAGGGATTTGCTGAGTATGTTGATAGTTTGATAACAGCAAAAGCTATATCAGGTCGAGTACCAAGCATAAGATAAAGGATCGAGCCAATCACTTGTTGGAACAAAGTTCTAACTTTGGTATCAACATTTCCATCGTGTGCTAAAGGAATATATGACTGTGGCATAGGCGTCGTTGTGTGCTTCATATTCTCAGCACCAAAACGTTTGATGACTTTATTTAAATAATCTTCTTGATCGAGAGTAAGAATACTCTTCTTACGATCACGTTCTATGCGCATGCCTAAAAATTCCTTTGCATCTCCGAGATCATGAGATTCCCATTTAGCCATGAATTGATTCATTAATCTGTTTAATAATTTCAGATCTGAACCCATCCATAACGCATCGTCTACATATATGATGGCTATTATGGTTTTGCCATTCATACAGTAAATATATACGCCGGCATCTGAATGTAAGCGCTTAAAGCCTAAAGATTGCATATATTTTGTGCATTCAGTCCACCAGGCTAAGCTAGCTTGTTTCAGACCATAAAGTGCCTTGCGTAACCTCCAAACCTTGCTTCTGTCCTGACTAACAAAGCCATCAGGCTGCGTCATATAGATTTCTTCGTCAAGAAGCCCATAGAGAAAAGCACTTTTGACGTCTAGTGCCTTGATCTCCCAATTCTCTATAGCAGCAATGGCAAGTAACAGTCTAACCGTTTCGAAGCGGACTACTGGACTGAATACATTGTTATAATCAATTCCTTCTGTCTGGGAAAAACCCTTTGCAACAAGTCGTGCATGTTTTGTTTTGTTTGATTTAATATTGAATACCCAACGACATCTGACTGGTTTATGACCTTTGGGAAGATCTACCAATTCAAAGACATTTCGTTTTTTCAATTGATCAATTTCATATTGACAAGCTTCTTCCCATTGCTTTTTAAGATCCTTTGGAGCGTTCCTGAAATCATTAGCTGATGTCCAGTGCTGCACGAAGGTCTTATTTTCCCAATAGTCTATCAGATCTTTTGTAACTTTATCTCTTTTATTTTTTGGATCTGGATCTCTATTGGTATCATGATGATATGGATATTCATCCACTAAAGCAATAGGAGTATTGTGAATAAACAGAGGTGTCGCAGAGGAACTTCCTTGTTTATTATCTACAAATGCCTGTGATAAGAGATAATTTTGTAACCATACTCCCCCTTGTTGAATGCGTTGTTCTAAAACATCTTGTTCAAGAAACTCCGCAATTTCTCCACTAGGTCCTGGTTCTGTTTCAGATTGATCTTCATTGTCACTCTCTTCTCTGACTTGAGAAGTCGATGGAGTTGGATCTGTTACAGTTTGTGAACCAGTAGCACGAGATTGAGAACGAGTTACTCTCGGAGTTACTCTAGTCCATCTACCTCGTGGTATGTCTCTACTGTGTTGCATGTTCGGATCTGTAATTCTCCAATTTGGTCTAGATTGACGATCTGAAGATCTAGTTTGATTTGGATTAGGTTCTCTATTTATAAATCTACCAGTAGTTAAATTGACGTTTCGTGGATTAACTGGTTGAGGACCTTGTACAGGTACAGGATCAGCAGGTACTTGAGCAGGTGGTTCTGGTGCAGGTGGTGGAGTCGGTTCACGAGATTGTGTAGATTCTGTTTCGGAGTCATTTGGATCAGAAGGTTGGTGTGCACCAGGATTATGGTCTTCGGAAGTAGCATCCGAACCATTTCCATCATCAATATCTTGATGATCACCATTACCTTCATTGGGTGGTGGACCCTGATCATCAAATTGATCTCAGAACAGGTCATCTAAATCAAGGGGTACTACAGGGTCAGGTGGGAGATTATTTGTACCCTGTTTGTGCAAACTGCGCATTAATTCAGAAGGTTGGACAGGTTTGGTGGATTTGTCGCTTTCTTCTGTTTCGGATGATAAGACTCGTGGAAACCATTTCTCAATGAAGAGTGCTTGTGGACTGACAAAGAGTGAATTGTCACGTCTCATGAATAACCAGGCCTTAGAACCTTTTTCGTAACCAACAAAGATCATTAATTCCGATTTTGGGGAGAGTTTATTTACTCTTTTCTTTTCTGGGATGAATACATATGCAGCGCATCCCCAAGAACGGAAGTAAGATACATCTGGTTTCTTTTTGTACCACAATTCAAAAGGAGTTTTCCATTTGAGTCGTTTTGTTGGTGTGCAACATGCTACAAAAGTAGCTGTGGCAAGAGAAAATTCCCACCAAGAAGGAGGTCCATTTGCATGATGGCACATGGCTTCTGACTTCTCATTGAGTGTTCTAATTATTCTCTTGGCACGACCATTTTGTTGATGTATGTATGGGGCTGACATTTGTCTTATAATGCCTTTTTCAGCAAGGAAGTTGTCAAAATCTTCGTTCATAAACTCTGTTCCCAAATCTGATCGTAAAGTCTTTAGTTTTTTGCCAGTAGACTGTTCTGCCCAGGCAACGTACATTTTAAAAGACTTAAAGACATCAGATTTCCTTACTAAAAGGAAGGTTACAGGGAAAGAACTAAAGTCATCAAGAAAGACAATGAAATATTCGTACTTGTGATATGATATAGATGATTGTTGTTTCACATCTGTATGCACAAGTTCTAATACTTCTGTAGCTCGCTTTTCTGACAAAGGATAAGATTTCGATGGAGTCTTGCCTAGGGCACAACCTCGACATACACTATGTTTAGGTACTTTAAAAGGTTTCAAGCCTTTAGTATTCTTTATGATATGACTTTCCACTGCCTTTCCAGCATGTCCATAGCGGTTATGCACGATGTCATAATCAGTAGGAGTAGATGATAAATTTGCTGACTCAGGAATGATTATCTTCGATTTGAGCCAATGCAAATTGTCTTTCCAATGCATTGGTAATAATGTCATCAGAAGACTTTGATCTACTTCCTTCCGAAACTCGGACTTGCCATCTCGTGAGATTTCATAGTATCCTTCATGAAGAATACATCCTCGAGACAACAAACAATGTGTGCAAGTTGGTTGATAAAACACTGGGTATAGTTTTATAGTATGTTTGACTCCTTCTTCATTGATGTGTTCAATAAACACAGTTCCAACACCTTCAAGGTAAGTTTCAGATCTTTTATCAGCAATCTGAAGTGGAATTGGATTGGGTAACTTATGGTACTGAGCAAAATCCATTAAATTGTTTGTAATATGAGTCGATGCACCCGAATCTGAAACCCAATAGGTTATTTCATCAGTGATCTTACTCTTACAAATACTATTCAAAGGATACTTTTCACACGTTGAGCAATGTGCACGAGCAACAAAACTTTGTTCATAAATAAATACAGGCACATCATTTGTAATAATAGTACAATTGTCAATAGCTGCTAGGGCTGTATGAGATTCACAATAGTCCGACGACATTGAGATCTGAGGCAATTGTATGAGTGCACTATTTTTATTAGAAGTGTGAAATACTTGCCAGAAAGCCATAGTTTCGTCTCCATCAATATAAATTTCCACATCTGATTCTGAACCAAGACTGACACCATCATCATTGGCAAGGTATCCAGACGAAATGGAAACATTTATTGCATCTGCCAGAGATGAGGGACCAGCTTCTTCTTCTAAAGGTGCATCATAGCGAGGTTTCTTCGAAGTGTTTCCAGATTCATCAGGTTCTCTTTTCATATTCTCAAGGATTGGATCTGTGAACATGTGAGACATTCTGTCTTGCCACATTTTGAATGCAACACTCGGAGGAATATATTTAAAGGAACTTTCTTCGCTATGATCCGAAGATGTAGAATCTGATGATTCAGAAGAAGACGAACCTCGAGCAGCCTTTCGCTTTCTACTTGAAGACGACGATGACACTTTAGTATGATTAAAAGGTAGAGTGCGAATGAAATCGGGATATAGTGATGTATCATGAAATTGAGTGTTAATTGTAACACCATTTGTGCGCATAACAGATTGAGCAGGAGTAGGCCAGTAAGCTCTCTCAATCAAGGAAGGAGGCTTTGAAGGGACTGGCTCACGTTTTCTTAAACTGCTGTGGAATCCATTTATGGTTGCGCATATCAGCCAAAGCTTTATTCATGATATAGCAGCAAAAATACTCAACCTCTTCCTTGATTTGTTTCTGAATGGGACGAATAGTTCCTTCATGATCAAACCATTGGTTTGTCATGTCTTCGTCACCATTGAGATCCTCTTTTGCTCGAAGATAAGGTTCTGTATGAGTGCCATCAGAATTGTATGTGTAATCCCAAATTTCGGCTAGCTTACGGGTCATTTGATGACGAGCTTCTACTCTAAGAAAGCTTTCAAAATCAACTGTCTCCTGTGCGAGTTCATTGATCATGAGTCTCTCATAATGAGTAAGAATGAAGTAACCCGAAATCGTTTGTGGTCTGACCTGTTTAGCTAAAGTTCCGCTTTACTCTTTCCTTCAAAGAAGAATCATTGTTTTCGTCTATAAAACAATCTGATCGAACAATCAGAAAGTTATGATAGGAAAGAAGTTCATAAATGGTTGCTCACATGTCTCTGGTAGATCATCAGTATCACTGATTTCGATTGGATCTAATGTGGCATTTATAAAAGGATTTGCCATGAAAGCGGTCACCATTAAAGGAGCATCATCATCAGAATCTGAATCAGCTTCGACTTCTGGATTAGCTAAATTAGCAGCACCTTTTTTGGAACCCTTCTTCTTACTGTGACGAGTTTTCTTCTTCTTATCTCCCCCTTGATTTGCATCACCTGTTGTAACAGTTTTAGAAGGTTCCTGAGGTTTGGGTTGTTTACCCTTACCCTTGTCTTGGTTCTTCTGTTTAGAAGATCCAGCCTTCTGGTTGTTCCAATTGGGTGCAGAATCAAACTTTCGTCTATCTCCAGTAATGCGGGTAAGAAGAGATGATTCAGAAGATTGACCAGTTCGTCATTTGTACTCGATGAGAATCAGTCCTTCCACATGTGCCATAGTCAGGTTCTTTGGTTTGATAGTGGCAAGTGTGAATTGAGCATAGTTTCCCCAGGATTGCGGAATGCGATCCATTAAGAAAAGAGCTCTAAAACTTGTCATCGACTGTGAATCCATAGGCTTTAAGACGTGTGAGAACTGCTCCCAGAGATGCGATCTGGTTTGCAGGATCTTTTTTCTCATCAAGCGTCCAAGACATGAACTCTTTGAAGTCTAAGAACCATGACGTCGGGCCAGGAGAACTGTATTTCTTGTCTATTTTATCCCAAAGCATTTTTGCGTATAATCTCCTTTTGCTTTGGCACAAGGGTCTTCTTCTATTTCATCTCTAGTAAACTCTCTCATTTCCAAACCCACATCATTCGGAAGATAGGAGGAAATAAAACCTAAAGCCTGTTCATCTTTGTCATCCCAAGAACTATGAAGCTTATAAGTTTCAACTAATTCCCGATCATGTTTATTAACCAAAATTTGATATTGATCCCATTCATGAGCGAAGGTGTCAACGATTTGGTTATAAGACGATTGTTCGGATTCAGTTAAAGCATTAAAAACTTCATTAGAAACTAGTACAAATCCTTCAGGAAGAGAAGGTGCATTACCTGTTTCAGTGGGACTTGTGTTCACATAACGCTTTTGGGTACCTGAAGCAACCCTGCTAAGCCCTTTTGCTTCAAGGAGGCGGGTGATAGCATAGTTCCAAAACTCATAATTGGTAGTATTGAGGATGGGAACGTTGAAGATGCTTTCAGTGTTGTTGATAGCGTTGTTGGAAGACATATTGATCTATGAAGCATCAATCAGTAAAGATGTGCATTCAATAGGTCACAAGTACCAAGGAACATCGAAGGGTCTAATACAACCACAGTGTATAGGATGATCGCAATATTCCTTCTCCTTTCTGAGCAAACGCCCAGACAAGGAATGTACATAATACATTTGCATTAATCAACTATATGCCAGTAGAAAAACCGTTCGTCGGTACGTGCACATAATGGAATCCTATATTAACTCCTTCATCAGTGCTTCTCAATCAATTTCACACTGTCAGAGACCATACTCTTGACAGAGAGCACATGATTACTCTAGAAGTCGCAATATTGACCGTAGTGGCACAGTACTTCCTAATGGGTGTAGAGATGCCTTAAAGCATATAGGGAGCACTATCTAACTACTGTTTTTCTATAGATCTAGATCGGTGACTTTTATAAACGCCCCTGGCTCATCCGAATGACTACGGAGTTTTGCCTGAGTGCGAAAAACAGTCCCACACTAAAGTGGAGGCTGCAAAGCATGCCAGTCACTCTGCATACAACTATCTGTAGATCCATAAGGGTTCCACAAATAACTGTTACAGGTATAAAGTGACTTATCTAGATCTATAACTAAACCAGCAAAGAGTGCCTAATGCGACTCTAAACTGAACCCAGGTTATATATTTTACTGGGCAATATAGATGAAGAAGGAGATAAAACGAAACATCGATCCACCAACTGCACAAACATCGAGTCCGACAGCTTACTCGGTGATGAGCTCGCCGTTGACCTCGACAATGCGATCCATCTTGACAACGGTAGTTGTATGGGATAAGACCAGCATCGATGGCCCTCAGGACCCATAACCTAATGAAGCAGCAAATATTCAGCATAGGGTGACCAGTCAGTAGAGCTCACCAAATAGAGGGCTGAGTAGAAAGCTTGTAGAGCTTAGATACAAGTTGCTTGTAGAGCAGATAGAACTAGATATTGTTCTGTAGTATCTACGACTTTACAGAGAGCTTTTATACTAGATAAAGAGCATGTAATTACTAATATCTACATTGTCCATGGACATACCTAGAGACTAAGAGGATATTGCCATTGGCCATATTGCTATCTACAGAGATATCACTACATAGTAGAAGATAAGAGTAATGTCCGGAGAATGTCCTGGAGGACTAGCATACTTATAGCTACATAGAAGTTTCATAATAACTCCATATAGAATCATAGTTACTATACATGGAAGGTATATATTTCAACAGATATCAGGGTAGAGTTTTAAGTAAGTGCAGAAGCACAGGCAGAGAGTATTGAAGTATGCTGTCACATCTTGAGATTGAAGAGTTTGTTGGAGCTTTGAAATACCTTGAAGCAGGTTGGAGGGCTTTGAAGAGATTCATCTGGAACTTGCAAAGTTGCTACATAGTGCTATGTAGCTTGGGTAGGCTGCATAGTCATGTATGTACCCCCCCTTCTACATAGTGCTATGGTAGAAGTCTTAGCGACTACACGACACTATCTATACAGGGTCCTCCAACATGTGCCTGAGTGATATCAGGCCATGAAAATGATGTCCACCATCTGTAATGGTATTTCTTTTGCTTTCCCTTTCCTTCCCTTCCCCTACTCTTCAAATGTGCATATCACTTGGTATTGCATAGTATGAGAAGGCATGAAGGAATTTTATTCTTCAAGGTAATGAAGGTTACAGTAGTAAGTATTACAAGTGCAACTTTAAAGTACTTAGGACGCAAAACTACTACTCAAGTATGTACTACATATAGCTCATATGCTTCAAACTTGACCTTGAAGTATTTTTTCTGCAGAGGTCAAGGGAGCTTTTATAGCCCACTGTCCAGGAGTATCTGATAGCAGCGGATTGCCAGCGTACAGGCCATGTGGGAGCCCACAAACTCACAACCGACATCCGCCAAGTAGCGACCCCTGGTTCCAACCTGGTCCCAATGCTATGCACCTCTAGCTGTAGCTAGCCATCTATGCGAGCTATATAGCTTGCATAGGATTTGACTGTCTACTGTAGCCAGAGGGCAGTTCCAGATGTTTGAAGGGCTTTGGAGGGTTTGGAAGGGTTTTGACAGGCTCCATCACCATGCTGCTATCTTCTGCCAATGTCTTGACTGAGGTAATATCATAGCTTGACCGTGTCTTGAGGTGTTGCATTGAAGGGTTGAGACTGTGAGTGTCTTGCTTGAATTGAGAATACAAGTTTTGCTTTACACCAATCTTGCACCAAGGAACGATTGCTGCAATGGCGGAATGGGTCTGGAAGCCTGGTGAGATGTACAAATGCCCTTAAAAACCACTGTTGAGATATGCGAAGACCCAGAATATCTTGGAATGTTTCAAGATGGTCGGTGAAGGTGAGCACAAGGTGAGTGGAGAGGGCCACTGGGCCAGTCTAACATGGGCATAACAGTGATAAACAAACTGCTGCCCAGTTTTGTGACTCAAGAAAAGACCTGGAGGGTCAAAGTATGCCATGAAAGCCTGAGTTTGAAGATTGGGCAGTGGATTGGGCTATTTACGAGTACTTGAAACTACAGGTCAAAAAAATGAGACTACACTTCAAATTTGGATTGCTGCTAGGCATGGCAGAGTTGTGGAGCTGGAGGCTCAATGAACGTCTGACTGTGTACTCACTTTAAATCGTGGTCCAATGTAGGTACCTCTATGAAGCTTGATCCTAGGCACTTTTCATTCATGTATCATACTGCTGGTCTCCTGCCAGGCTTTTACAATACCAGTACTCCTCGCATCCTGCTGATGAAGCTTGATCCTAGGCACTTTTCATTTATGTATCATACTGCTGGTCTCCTGCCAGGCTTTTACAATACCAGTACTCCTCACATCCTGCTGATGGCATTGTACACAGCTGGCACCTCAGAGCCAGCATAAGATGCTGATGTCACTTTGAGATGTCACTTTGATGACATCAGCCACAGGATTAGGACCAGCTTGAGCCTTGAGGAATGTCAAAATCTGCTTGTATTGTACATATTTGACAAGTGGGCAGAATATAATGGTATATACATAGTTACAACAAGACTACCTAAAACGAGACCCTATACATGGGCTTATTACATTTGAGAGGACAGTTTTGCTTGTAACGACTTGACTCCATGTCAACAGATCTTCAGAGTAGGAACTTGACAGTTTGACCGAAATTACTGAAGGCGACTTCCCAAATAATTCAAACTCTGTTGAAGAACTGTACAGCTGCTCCCATACACCTTGGGCAGCAATGCATATTTGGAAAGATCTTTTGGGCAAACATAAATAATGAATTTGTGGTCAGCACTGGAGCTACTCCAAGTCCATATGGCTGTTCAGCCTCAAATCAGTCCCATATGGAGTAGACAGGGAGAGCAAAAATGGCACTGAAAAATCCGAAATTTAAGTTTGCACAGAGATCTTTGGAAATATGCAACGCCACCCAAGGTGATAAGCATGTCAACAAATGATCACCTGATCATGTTGACTTCTTCTTTCAAACTTCCAGTTCAAGTCGATCTGTGAATTGATTCCCTTCATCCCTATTCCAGACTTCTCCATAATGAGTTTTGCCCTCCCACTCACTCACAATTACATGGATGATCACTAGCTAAAGGCAGATATGTTATCAGTGTCTGTGTTGTGGGTAGTGGACTCGAGTCTTAGTCCATTGTAGGTATGTTTCTTCCTGTTCCCTGTGTTGTTGATTCATGCTGAGCAGCCACCAGGATGTGGTGCATTGTATGTGTTTAGGCTCAGGTATGTGTTCAGGTATGTCTGCTTGCCTTTTTGTTGACACTGGCTGACCCTTATGCTGTAGGTATTGTTGGACAGTTCATTATTTCATGAGTCTTGTATGTATGCTCTGGTATGTGTGTAAGACTTCCTATCCTTTCTCGAACTCATGATTCTCTGTCTAGGTTTTTGTTTGTTATGGTGTCTGGTCTGTTTGGGGGATTTCATGCGAAGGAGACACTGAAATGGTAGAATGAGTATGTACTGGTCATCTCCCACTGCCCAGTGGTTCAATTCTAATGTTACCTAGAAATATACCTGAAGACCAACCAATCGACCTCATGCAAACCATTCCACAACCTCAAGAATGCTATCAGTGCTTTTTGTGATGCTGAAAAGGCGGCTGCTGGTGCTGCTGGTCAAACCAATGGTGTACCGCAGATTCTGTACATCCTGTATTGCTGATGAAAATAATTATTTTATTTTGTCGTCTATGTGCATGGTTTCCCTGTGTGACAGTGTATTCCAAGGGGTGGCAGAACAGATATCCAGCACATCACTTGGGGGGGAGGGGGGGTCCAAGGTCCTGCAAAATTTTTTTGGACCCTCTCCAGGTGGGCACCTAAGTAGGTTCCTGAGGCTGAGGGTGACATGATACCAAGTTTTTCAGAGGTTTTGAAGTGTTTCCTGCTGTTTCAGAATGAGGAATGTATCAATCAATTCATTTGAAGTTGGTTTGGGATATCTGAGGTCCTCCCTCCTCATTGTGGACAATCTGATTAGTAATTATCAATACATGTGGCTTTATCTATATCTTATCAGGTAACATGTGACTTTGGATTTACCATATATGGAGGGTCTTGCTAATTTTTTTGGAGGGATGTATGGAATTTCTATTCACCACCCCC
>JAACJM010000547.1:0-16240 GCA_013368315.1 Tetrapyrgos nigripes
CCACGTGGGAATGACACTACCTTTTTCGTCGACGCTCTCTGGCCCCAAGGTTACGAGGCCCTTTAGGGTCTCGTTCTTATAACCTGACGTTTCTGCGTGTGGCTATGCTCGATAACTCCACCGGTCCCCGGTGCCATTTGATCACCGTAACCGGTCATCGGCCGTTGCCGCAAAGACGCGTGATCTGCAACGCTCATCATCTTTCACCCTTACTCATCGCTGCTCACCATCCATGAACTGATTACTTGGGCCTCGTTACTGCCACGCGAAGCGGTGGCCCACAGCTCCTTCATGGACATCGTCGTGCAGTCAGTTAGAAATTGCGAGGATGGGCGAGAGGTGCTCAAAAAGTGTCTCCGTGGTACAAAAATTTTTTTAGCCTCACTCTAATTTGATTTTTGAACTGTGCAGCCGTTTACCCGGACCCATATAAGAGTACAGCCGGTAGAGCCTGCCATACCGTACGGCTAAAGACGCCCGTAACACCAAGGGTGCTATAAACAAGCTGTGTCGGTGGATTGACCAGAGTCTTTCCAATTTCATTATGGAACTACAGTTGGGCCCCTGGGCTGTGTCATAGCTTTCCCTCCTATCTCGCTCCTCTTGAGCACATCGCCACATTCCTCTCAGATTGCAAAATGATATCCAAGATCTCAGCCTCTCTAGGAATTTTGATTCTCTTGAACCATCCTGCAGACTCGTTCGGGAGATAGGGGAGCCCTGAAACAGTGACTCCCCGTGGGCGAACGAGATCCGGAAGCATACAAGTATGTAAGTAAAAGCAGAAAACAAAACAGAGGGAGTGGGTGGGTAAACGCGAGTATCAGCTAATGACAGCTACGAGGCTCGTGAGTAGAGATGCGAGGAGAAAAGAATAATAGAGTACAACGTATCCAAGAGACTCGTGAGTATAGATGTGAGGGCAAAGAATGGGGAAGTTTCCCCCTGCACCCCCTCAGAAACATTATTTAATATGTTTTTTACACTTGTTACTTAAACTTACTACCTACTACTAATCAGTAAAAATACAAGTGGACTTTTATGATCTTTCTCCGACCTTTTCCGTACTTTTGGCACTACCCAAATGACTTTCAAAATGCAGGTACCTTGACTTATAGAAGTCAAACCGACTTCAGAAAAGTCCTCAAGAAGATTAAGTACACAAAAAAGTACGAAAAAGACACTGCGAAAGATGTCAGTAAGACACCGAAAATTCGTTCTCGTGCCTCAAAAAACCTAACAAAAGGAGCCAAAATGTCTACTGCATGGGTAGGTAGGTAGATAGATACAGAGATACATACACACAGAGCAGATTCTACGATACATATGTACATAGAAATTCCACACCTCACTCTTGAAGACCGCAGTGTGACGCCGGCTCAGATATCTGAAGAAACAAAATCAGCGCGGGACTAAGCACTTGAGAAAACGAGGACATAAAAAAGGGAGCTACGGAAATCACTCGGGCAGCAAAACGTTCTGCGCGTTGTAATAATTAAATCAGGCCGACTTTCGAAAAGGTTGTAAAAGAAACGCACCGGAGTCCTGAACCATCTGTACTACTCTTGAAACTTTCACCCATACTCCCAGTTTCCTTCGCCTATACTCCCATCATCAACCTAACTCGACTACGCAGCCTAAAAAGCAAGCAGTCAGTGCTCGTCAGCAATAGTAGCCTAGAGGATGAAGCTATACACACCTTGAGAACTTCGTTGTTGAGGCAGCGAAAGCTATTCCAGAGGTAGTGATGGTGGGGGTAGGGAAGGAAGGAAGGGTTACAAAGGTGAGCACCAGTGCTCGGAGTCAAAAGAAGAAAGAAAGGAAAGGATGACGAGTAAGAACGTCGTCGATATATATATTCAGCTACAGTACAGGATTACATCATTCGTCGCCCCTACAGGCGGCCCCGACACTTTAGACCCCCCTTTAGACTAAGGAAGCGGCCTCGCCCCCTAGCGATCGGCCTCAGTTGGCCCTTGACTGGGGCCGTTTCCTATACGGCTGTTTACACAAAGAATGATGGTGAGTCTCTCAGGATAGAATAAGTACGTGATATGAAATAGACTACGGAACATGTTCAGTATTAGTAGTATGTACACCAATAAGACGAGTGAGAGAAAGAAACGACACGCCAGATCTAATCGTCAACGTCTTCACTTATCTCGAGCAGAGTCAAATAAGAAATTTCTAGCCAAAGGCGGCGACCCCAAAGTGGAGCCGCCCGAATAAGAGTGTGAATTGGAAACAATGATGACGAAGGGCTTACAAAGATACCTGTAGATAAGTACTACGAAAGGGCCTGAGCAGGATACATTAAAAACCTCAGGGCGTCAAAAACCACATGAGAAAAAATCAGTCTCAGAGGAAAAGTTGCCACTGCTAGGAATAGAAAGAACACAAGGAAGGATGCGGAAGGGTCAGAAAAAACGAGTTCCAAGGAAGATGGAACGAGTAATGAACATAGAGAGAAATAGGTACTATATATACATGCATAAAAAAGGAGAGAAAACGGAGAAAGGAGCAAAGAGGATAAACGGGAGGTAGAGTCAGGGTGGAGGGATCAAGATCTCACTGGGATCGCCAGGTCACTGAAACTTGATCAGGAAACCCGACCTCCCTGACTATGCCAGATCATTGGTGTACGGGTAGAGTAGGAAGGGCTCGAGGTTTAGTTCCAACGGACTATTAGACTTGTGTAAATTATTATCTAAACACGTTAAAGGATAGAAAGATCGAAAATATGTAGGAAGGAGATGGAGCAATTAGGAGCCACGGAGGCTGTAGTCTTAGCAGAGACGAATATGAAGCCACGGAGGCGTAGAGAGATAGAATGGACTCCTCTGAGGGATATAAACTCACAGCGATTAGATGTTTGTAAAGGATCTAAAACATCTCACTCTGCTACAACCCTGGTCGGCCGCCGGAGGTGACGTCGTTAAATTAAGCGGATGCATCGGTGCAGTTCCCACGTTAATCCCTTGACCCACCTCCTACGGGATTTGAAAGCCGCGACAAGTTCCATTCTCGACTATAAAAGCAATGCCCAGGTAAATACTCTTACTCCACTTTTTTTCTTCACGTTCATGACTCTCCTAGCCAAATTTCAGCTACTCGTACTGGCCCTCACCTCGGGTCTGGCTGTAGCTGACTTCAGGAGCGACCTTACAGGAACCAACACTCTGTTCCCCAATAGTGATGGTTATGCCAGTGCTAGCCAGGCTTGTGAGCACCTCGTTCTTTCTTCAGTCAAAATCTTATTCATCACCTCCCCAGACAACCGTCGTTTTTCGCGTCAACCAGCCGCTATCGCGTTCCCTTCAACACCCCAAGATGTCTCGGCAATAGTTCAAGCTGGAGCTGCTAATGGTATGAAGGTTGTCGCCCGTGGTGGTGGCCACAGCTACATCGCAAATGGTCTCGGAGGAGAGAACGGCACCCTCGTCATTGACATGAGCAACATGAAAGCAATTAACATCGACTCTTCTGCAAACACGGTCGAAATTCAGACGGGTAACAGACTAGGAGACGTTGCTACTGCACTCAATAGTGCTGGACGCGCTTTACCGCATGGTACTTGTCCGTACGTCGGCATTGGAGGACATTCTGGTGCGTGTCAATTTTTTCATGTATCTAGTTTCGCGTTAATCGTTCATCGTGTAGCCTTTGGTGGATACGGTTTCACCTCTCGTCAATGGGGTCTCGCTCTTGACCCCATCTATGCCATTCACGCAGTTTTCGCCAACGGCTCCACAGTCACTGCAACTGACAGTACCAACTCTGATCTCTTTTGGGTTAGTCTCAAACACATATCCCCATGATACGCAACAACTAACGCGACTCTGTCCTTACCCCACCCTCGCACAGGCTCTTCGCGGTGCCGCACCATCATTTGCCATCACCACCTCCATTGAACTACACACCTTCCCCGTTCCCTCCCATGCCATCGGCTTTTCCTACTCCTGGGAGCTCGACGCTACAGCCGCCGGCCAAGCTTTCCTCGCATACCAGAATTACTCTCTCTCCGGTCCTCCTTCCGTGATGGGTAGCGAACTCAACATCGGTCCTGGTAGCTCTCGAGGCTCTATCTCCGTCTCTCTAGTAGGAGGGTGGTATGCGGATGAATCGTCTAATGATGGTTTAGACGCTGCTCTTCAGCCATTTTTATCCCAAATGCCCGAGCCTAGTTCGAGTGAGAAGTTAGGGAACGGGACGTACATTGATTCGGTGGTGCAATTTGGTGGTTCGTTGGATACGAGTGCGGAGCCTGATACGACGGATACGTTTTATGCGAAGAGTTTGATGACGACTACTGGTAGTCCGGTGAGCGCTGATGCATTCAATGCGTTTGCAAAGTTCCTTTCGGAGGATGGGTTTGATTCTGAGACGGTACGTCCCTTTTCCAATCTTCAGAATCCTTTTTATGCTCATTTCCGTCCTTCCTCTTTCCCTTTCTCCCCTTAAAGAGCTGGTTCATGCAAATCGAACAATACGGCGGACCCAACTCTGCAATCAACTCCGTTCCTTCCGCCTCCACTGCCTTCTTCCGTCGTGACGTCCTCTTCACCTGGCAACTCTATGCATCTTCGAGTAACTCGCAACCACCTTACCCTGAAGATGGGTTTACATTTATTGATAATGTGGTGAAGAGTGTTACGGATAACATGCCAGCAGATTGGGATTATGGTGCTTATACGAATTATCCGGATGATAGATTGGAAAATTGTGAGCTATTCCTCTGATACTTTGTCATGTTTTCCATGGTGGTGTTTTGGACGATGTCTGACTCTTGACTTACCATAATCTTTCTTTCTGTGCAGGGCAACAACGTTACTACGGATCCAACTATGACCGTCTTCAGCAGATCAAGAGAGAGGTAGACCCGAACAATGTGTTTGAGTTCCCCCAGAGCATCGAGCTCTAAGCTCTGAGCTCTGAGCTTTGAAATATCTTTAAAATGTGTGGAAGGTCGACCTCTCCTCAACCGACTTCCCGACTCGATTTCACCGCTCCTTGGACCTCAGGCCCTTAGATATCTTCCCTCCTTCCCTCATTCACAGGAACATCGGCATACCGCATACCTTACCCACCCGCTTACCTGTTTAACCCCTCCCCTACTCTCACTTACCTTACCGTACTCTACTGCTGACACTAAGTGATCTATTATTATGAACTGGACTTGTGTATTTATTAGTACCTACTCTACGAAGCGTTTAGTACCTACTGTATACCTCGAGGACGTTATTTCAAGTATCAGGTATATACCTAGTGCTGTCTAGCCATATCTACCGTATATGATATTGGATTACTTTGGCCAAGCATATGCATCAGTCTGAGTCAGGAGGAGGAGGAGGAGGAATATATTACACGGCATGGGTCCACGTGTTGAACACCGGTTTCTAGGAAGCACACGCTTAGTAGCGTTCCTGCAACTTCCCGGGACCGTAGGGCAGGTAAAGCAAAGGACGAGCATTCAGAGTCGTCTTGTGACATGTCGGTGTAGCGAGCCTCGAGTGAATGCATTCGTCCCTTAGCAGTCCCTTAGGTCTCCCTTGCCTGTCAGGGGACTATCGGTAAGTACCGAGCAGTGCACTTGAGTTTTTTCAGAGGGAGCTTCAAAGACGAGGCGTATTGGATCATCGATCATTCAAGAGGCCAAAAAGGTAAGAAGTACAGTAAAGCAATAACAATCTGCTACAGCGTACGTTATGATACAGTAAATAAAATGCTTGAACTTGAGAATTCGAACAGGGATGCGTATGTACATGTTCTGGGATGGTATGAATTGAGAATGAGAGAAAAATACTGAACGTCGACCGCCTGCCGCCACCCTTGTGAAGAGCAAGGATCTGCACAGACCAATGGCTACAGCCTACATACCAACGGTCGTCACGACGTCGGTAAAAACTTGCAAGCGGGGGCAATTAAGCAGAATGGAGAAGGCGGTCGGGACCGAAATCACGGAATGCACGCAGCACGCGTAGAAACGCGTACGCCGTTCCCCGTCTCCAAGTAGCAGGGAGAGTACGCGTTTCTCTTGATGTCATGGCAGCAAAAAACCAAAAAGTAGGACGGGTCCAGGATGATGGTTGGATCATAAGTTGTACTCGTGGATGTGCCTCATAATCATCAACGAGGCGAGCATTTCTGTGGTCGAAAGACTGAAGTGTTAGTAATGGGCTTGGGAAAATTCGGAGAAATTGTTAAGGCAAGGAAAAAGGGAAAAAAGGAGGAAAGGACGTAGGATGTACAACCCGGATCCTGAACGTCAAACGATTGGAAGATGAGAAGATAACTGCGATAGGCACTCAAAATGATGTTGAAGATCAAGAAAGAACGAGATCGATAAAAAACACGAGTTGAACACGCACCAGGAGCTAAATGTCCGAAAGCCTCTTCTACTGTCAGTGAACAACCGGATGATTCGTACTGAGGTTCGCCAGGAATCTTGAGGCTGTAGTATGCGACAAGGTAGCCTTGGGCGTTGGTACACTGATTGAGGAGCAGGATGGAGGTACGAGGCCAGAGGGCAGGTGAATAGATGGATGATGAAAAGATAGTAACGAAAAGTATGGGTAAGAAGCGTAAGATCAGCAGCTGGCGGTGCGTACGGTCCATTCCTGATTAGTCTGGGAACGCCAGCTCCAGAGGTATTGCTGGCCATCGGAAGCGACGAATTTACGTGCGCTACGTGGAGAGGAAATTCAACGAAATATCCGGATAGAATAGTAAGTAGTGAATCACGTACCTCTTCCCAGACGAGACTTTCACTAGATACTTCTTCATTGGGACACTAGCTTCCGAAGAGAAAGAGATTGCTCCCAGGTCATTATTGAGGCCAAAAGTTAGAGCAATAAGGGCGGAGCTCGAGGGGACTCCCGAGTACGATGTACGACCATTGTTGTAGATCATATATGCTGTCTGTGCCGCGGACCGTTCCGTTGTGCGACGATAGCTGAGATGCAAACGATCATGGATGTCGACGAATTCTGAACCAGTGAGCTTGCCCGTTTTGTCTTCGAGGAAGTAAGGCAGACCGTAGACAGCCATTGGAATGCTAAGAAAGAGGGGAAGAGGGATAAAGTCGCAATTGGAGAGGATTACTTATGTATAATCGCGGGTCCAATAGACCAATTGGAGATATGAGCATGTAGTGATGCAGAAGCCACAAGCGATGTACGCACCTGAATCATAATACCCTAGTCTCATTGGCTCGGCAACGCAATATACAGTTAGGTAGAGTTGAGAGACCTTGGAAGTTGGTCGATGAGTATATGAATCATGCATGGGCATGCACGACCGTCAATCCCTGAGAATTTCGACTCATTTGTGATTCATAGCCGCCGTATTTCAACGAAAGATCTGAGTCTAAACGAGAGATAATGAATTCTTGTCAGTGTCATTCATGCAGCATATGATACTCCAGCTTGCAACAGAACACGTCAGATGGCGCTGGGATGCTCTCGAGCAAAGACGTATCTCGCTTATCTTGTGCTTCTAGTACAACTCGAATTGGCCGCATCCACTTACTCATCAGGAGCATCTGTCGCGCTTACTTTGCGAACAAGAACCATAGTCTCCAGAGCATGCCCTCTTACTTCTGGTGATTCTCCTCTAGAAGGTCCTCAAAATTTGACAGACAGCAATGACACGCTTGTCCTCCTTCCACCCCCACCTATCTGACCACAATGGCTTCCATACTGGCAATGCACTACTTTCTCTTCGCAGAATCATCCTCCACTATGGTAGTATTGACATTGCTGCGAAATTTTTCTATGATATTATCGAGATCTTTTATCCCAAACCCATCTATAGCCCCTCTCCATAGGGCAACACTTCAATCCAACACCTCCTAACGATGGCTACCTCATAAATACTTACTATCCTACCCTCCCATTTACATTGCAATAATAATATCATCACTCCAATGCCTCTGGACAACTGCCATCTTGACCCCTGACCAAGCCCTGACTACCGTCCTACCCTCCTCCGTTCACGTTACAATACCTCTTCCATTGCAATATTACTGACATCCGAGTCGCTCCATCTGACTAATTCGTCTGTATCAAGGACTCTCATATGATATCATCAAAGCAAGATTCGACGACTCCGAAATGGCTCTGCAAGTTCCAGATTCACCTGCCGTGGAACTATCGTCACAAGGCTGACGTCGATTTCATTGGTCAAACTTTAGAGCAGATGTATGCTGTGGCAGGTTATATAACGTCTACACCCGGCATTTTCGTTTAGGATCACGTCATGTTCTATCTATCTATCTTAATTAGTATCTGCAGCCTCAAAGAAAGTGACCGGCAAATCAAAGAAAAGCAACCCTGAAACTAATAACTGGGATGATTTTTGCCTCATCCGGTCCCGCTGCCTATCCGGGCATAGGCTTGTCGAGGACGAGGACGAGGAGGACGAGGAAAGGGTGCACTTGTTATATAGGCTAGGGATTTCTACCGCAAGTTGATTGGTAGAATAAGAAGAGAAAGGGCGAGAAATCTGGAATCGATGAATCTACAAGCTCAGCCGGGTTTTGCAAGGCTTGCAACGACCGGTAATCAAGGAAGTGACGTCGACACCGAGGACTCCTCACTATCGCCCAAGGAGCCCGGGCATATGTTGCGGCTATTATTATTTCTCCGACATGTTTTCTCCGAGTCTGTCAGAAGCTGTCAGAAGTCGCGAGCGAGACATGTTAAGAAATGTTTGTTTAGGGATCCCGACGGAGTTGAACATACCAAGCAATACTGACGAATCATTCGGCAACTTCAAGTCCACTCAAAACCTAATTGTGTGGCTATCAGAGTACTACGTCTTATGTATGTAAAGCACTTCTCGAGGCATTACTCTTCGATGATCTGTGGCAGTCTTCTCCTCATCCTCCACCAATACCTGCCAAGCCGAGCGCTTCTTTTGTTTCATTTCGCACGGTTGCGTCGGTTGACTTCGCATTAGAGTACCTCATGATTTGCCGCGGTAATATATTGCATACATAGGTTGAATTCGAAAAAAGATACCTGACGTTTGTTTTGAAACAAGGCAGCCGAGGTCAAAGATAGAAGAACCATTTATAAGAACGCATGAGGACTGCTTGGTCTTCCTCCGTCAAGTACTCGACTCGCTTGATCGTCGCTCCTTTCCAAAGCCCCTATCTTTCCCTTTCCCTTCCTCTCCCCATGTCGGTGTCGGGTTCGACGTCCTCCAGTCATCATACACTCGAGATACTCACGAGTTGTGTACATTTAGCTAGTGAGTGCAAAAAATTTGAGTCTTGGTTTTTGTGAAAACTCATCCCCTATCCGTCTTATGCCACCTGTCTAGGCGCCTCCATCATTTCGTTCTGTCTTTCCCGACGCGTGCCACGCTTGAGTTGGAGGAGTTGGAGGAGACTTTCCTGGAGTCGGTTATGCGTGATGCTGGTGCTGCTGGACTCGTACGCTACCAATACCTCTTTATATCTTTGTCCAAGTACTGACCAGATTAATTCTTCTTCGCTTTGAGCAGATGGTTTTTCGTGGTGTTTTTGTGAGTACCCTTGTCCTCGACCTCTTGCCTTAAAACTACCTCCAATGGCTGATTTTGTTGGCTAGCTGGAATCCTTATGACGGGCGTCGGCACCTTTGAAAACCTCCAGTCATGCACCATTGCTATCTGTATATGTATAAGCATATATGTCATTAGTAAGGTGCGTTTTTAGTCATTTTCAAGCAGGGTCCTTCCTGACTTATCATCGTTCCAGCTTCTGATATATAGCTTTCTGTCAGAGAGGGTACGTATACTCGGTCTCTATATCTTAGCTTCTACTCTAAACTTAAAGAGGACACAGGTGTACATCGTGTGGTCTGGAGGCAATCAATCCCGTCGACTCTCAACACCAGTCTATCGAGTATGCTGCATCGTCCTGGTCGGCTTTGTCGTCGTCGCCGTCTTCATGGTTCTTGACGGGAAAGCCACATACGCGATGACGGAGCATGTATGATCGGGCTTAAACAGTCTGTGTGAGTACATAACAACCATTTCGTACCCCTAAATTGTTCCATTGTTCTTTCCTAACAAGGGGCTTTACAGTGGCATTGGCTTGGTCATATACGATCTGTTCCTAAACATATTCATGACGATAATGTTCCTTTGGCCGTTATGTGGATTTTGGCCGAGGCATACTGGAGCAAAGACGAGTCCAAAGTTGAGGGAGGTGGCGAAGAAGACGCTGTAGTAAGTTCCAAACGGGTTTTTTCTTCACGAATCTAGACTGACAGAGGTCAATAGCGGAGCCACAGTGAGCCTCATCTGCTCTGCAGCAAACATCTCTATCCTATCCGCCCTTGGTGGTAACGAACTTGGCTGGGTTTGCATGAGTAGTTGCGTATCAGACGTGCGTGAATATCGTGTTTCCTCTCCGGGTATTCTGCTTACCGTGGTCTCCAATTCATCTAGGTCGTCATAAACGCCGTGGTTCTTTACTGGATAAGTACCCCACCGCGGTCTGCTTGCAGTCGTGACGACGTATCCCAAGATAGATACTCACTGCCGACGATGGATCTATCTGTACTCAGTGCGACTGCGATTCCTCATTCAAAGGGAGAGGAAGAGAGTGGTAACACGAAGGCCCACCGCGTTCTTCAAGGTATCAGCGCAACAGAACAGCAACCTCAAAGAAATGACAGGCTTGTGGAACTGGCAATACCAGACGAGCTTTTCGATTACATCCCGAAGGAACATCTGGGATGGAGGAGGTCGCAGGATGACGATTATCAAGAGGAAGAGGAACGACACAACAGCGAAAATAAGCAGGAAGTGACATCAAGCACGGATCGTCCCATAGGTGTGGAACATGCTAACTGTCAGAAAACTCAAGTTGTGTAAATTTGTACTTGGATTGAGTTCAGAGCGTGAGCGGACAATGTATGGAACAACATTATCATGTATTCATTGGTTATAACCTTTTCCCTACAATACGCACTACGGATAGAATAATAATGTATTTTTGAGCTTGAAAATCGAAAAAGACGGAGAAACGATTGACAGCAGCTATGGTGACATAAGTTGGACATACGAGGATTTGTACACGGTACATACTCCGCCGAGATCTCGTAATTGACAGGTCTCAGACGATTCGGTAGCAATCGTCAAGCGGAGACAGTGAGAGGTACAGCCTCGGGAGTCGGAAGGAGACAGATTCATTAAGTTGGGGATAAACCAACCGAAGACAAGAACTCGAGACGGGGACGAATTAACCACTGAAGTGGATAATACAGCCTATGTGCAGGGAGGTCAGCTTTACGAACGGGAACTCGACAACAGAAGGCCAAAATGAAGGAAGTCAGGATAACTAGGATTTATAATTGACAGAACACATAGCGCCTTGACGCTCGTTTGTTTCGGTACGAGTTCTCATCACAATAGTATTGGTTGGGAGAGGGAAAGGGGGAAAAAGAGAAAAACATACGTACATAAGAGTTGCCAAGAGGTACCCCCTACTTTGAAGCCACTAAAAGTCTACTTCTCTAACGCCACATAGACGGAAGATCCAAGCTGTCATGTCGAGAGGGAAAGGAGGTCAGGGAGGTCAAGGAGGTCAAAAGGACCTGAAAAAATGACAGTCATGACGTGGCACTGGGTCTGTTGATGGTCCGTGCGCGATTTCCACGGTCAGGAGATGTAGCCACAGCTGACATTCCCTCTGATTTATGAAGTCGAGCTCGACAGAATGAACAATAAATGAACGCGCACGATTCTAATAGTGTATTGCTTAGCACATGAGATTTGTATAGGTTTTCATTACCTGGAAGGACAAATGCGACATTCCGAGGGTTGGCGAGATTTGGTCTGATGAACGAGAGTAATATGTTGGGGGGTTCTCCACTTGGCGCTTTTTCTTTCTTTCTCCTAAATTCTATTTTCGTCTGTACGTTTTCGTTTACCATTCTAGATCTCTTTCGCCCAGTTCTTTTTTTCTTCTCTAGATACATACCTATTGCCTGCCTCCGGTCGTGTTGCTTCGCATAGAGAAATGGTTCCACGTAGATCTCCTTTTCGTTACACTTAGGTAGCTTTTGCAGAGCGGTGTAGAAAATTGATTAATTGGTGATTAATTGTAGATTACACTGCGCCGGAAAAGGGTTCCGCAAAGGCGGGTACTCGGTAGCATCAGTGGGGGCAAGCTCCAGGAACAATCCCCATTCCGAGGGTAGACCGTCCACCTAGCATACCAGACGACGTTAAATACTTTCCCATTACCCAGTCCTGGTTAGACCTTGAGTGAGATCTTGTGCTAGCATTTACTTTTGCCACTTTTCTGAATAATTCTCTTACGTACAATTTGTAGCATTTCTATCTTCAAGCCCAATTCAGCTGCACCATTTGGACGATGCCGATTGGAGCTGAATCAAATACATCATAGTTATCAGTCACCGGAGTGCAAGACTGATCAGCTTCAATACCAACAAAGCTCTGGTATAAGTAATGTCAGTGGCATCCTGTTGCCCGAGAGATGTAACTGAGCTATTGCAGATATTGTCTGACATTGCTGCGAAGCAAATGAAATCCCCTTGCTGCTTGATTCCATAGTTCACTCAGATGCAATTGCACTATTTATCGAAAAGCTAGCAGCCTAGCTTAAAGAAGGAACGAAAAGAAAAGAAAAGTCTTGGAAAAAGTCAGCTGAAAGCTGCTAATTGTGAACAGGAAACATGATGGCAGCGCATTAACGGGCTGAGCAGCTTGAGTACCTTGAGTATTGTATCGCATACAAGCCAATCGACCTGAGTTGCCGCGAAGCAAATCTCAAGATTTTTCGAGTTGTTGTCGAGGCTCACGCGGACTCATGGGAGAAAACCACCGGCAATCACCGGCTTAGTCATCTCGGCCACGTAGGACGCTCAAACCCCAAGTTTTGTCTTCACCATTTCCCTTGGTCCCTCTGGTCTTCTCATTGTCTTGGTCTGCAAAAACGTTATAAGGAATTTTCCAAAATGAACTCGCAAGTTCAAAAACCTCGTCATCTCCCTGGGTGCTATGCAGTGTACGTCTCTCTCTCTCCTCAATGTTGGGAAAAATTGACGGATTTTCCTTTTGACACACCTCCAGTGGCTCGCAGGATTCCTTTCGACAATCCTGAAGTGCTGAACTATGTTCGTATCGCTTACGCCGTCACACAACTGACTATCCTCGCTGTGTATTACTACGTGACAATGGTGGTACGTGTCGTATTGATTTGGCGCGTATGAGCCGTTGACACTAAGCATGGTGCTACTCTGCGATGCAGGTCAAGAGAAAGAATGACCAGACTGTCTTAAAATATGGTGCGTAACTATTTCTGCTGCTTGCCTTGCCGCTACTAAAGTTTGGTGTAATGTAGTTGAACCAGCCAGCCCCATGGTGCGACTCTTTTTTTTCCCCCGCCGTGGTACCATCTAGTTGATTCAGATTATCTGCTACAGTCGCCCGACCAAGAACCAAAATTGATAACCCAAACAGTCCGAGACTATGACCTGACCGAGGTGTCCAAACTCGTATGTCTCTCCCTCCCTACCATCCGTTCCGACTACCTCGAGGCTAACCTCTCTCCTCTCTCCCAACACCAGCTCCGTTCCGTATACATTGGTATCGCCATGATGGCTTTCCTCCATGGCTACATGAAGTTTACACAACCCCTCTTCATCCAATCGCTCATGGGTCTCAAAGGTCTTTATGACGCCAAACCCGTATCGATCCATATCCTTGGAAAGAATGACAAGGAAGGAGACTTGAAGAGGCCTTGGAAGGCTGCTCCTGGAATGTTTGGTGGTGAGTGCTACTTTTTCTAGCCTGTGCGGAGGATAGTGGAAATTGGAATGCTGACTGAAAACCTTTTTTTTCTCCTTTCTTTTCTCTACTCTTCCCTGCTTACACGCTGCTACCCTTCCTTTGAAACTCACTGACACGACACGTCGACCTCTCCTGATGACTCGGCGACATGCAAATCGCGCATATGGCCAACGTCTACGACGTTTGCGGGCTATGAAACACGTTAAAAATCTTTGCTCAACTTCTTATATGCGCTTTCCGCTCGGAAATGATGCGCGCATATCACGGGTCCACCTCGTCCGCCGACATTCCTTCCTCCTGTTCCATGTATGGTGTATGCCAATCCGCACATACGACGTTGAAAATACTTGTTACACCCGTCTCCCCAACTCTCGCTGCAATAACCTGCGCGTACGACACCATGGGTGCCTTGGTGCCCGTGACTAACCTTACCTGCTCATATCTACCACCGTCCACCACATAGCTGCCGCCGGCGGTCCTCAAACCGACAACGCGGCTATCGCAGAAGCTGAGAAGAAGGTTGGAGGGAAGAAGGATGATTAGATGCGTCTCATGGCGCAGCCGTAGGTTAGACTAGGCCGGCTGTCTATTCATCCTACTCGTCATATTCCTTCATCCACTCATCTTATCCGTATTATATCCATATCCATATCATACATCCCATGAACGAAACGCGTAGTACAGTTATGTAGACTCACTGTTCAGTATAGTTACAGTTCCTTAGTACATAGACGACGAATTGCGATTCCTATATTCCCGTATCTCGTATCCAGTATGCGGTATCCCTTACCCTCGCGAGTCGCGGCCCAGTATGAGTAGGCATCTGTATCTAAGACTGACTTGTTGAGTACATACGTAGTGTTTTGTCTTTTAATGAATGGTACTCTGGTTTGGCTTGCTTTTCGTCTATGAAATTCCATTAGAAGGGATGAGCAAGCGACAGAGCTGCTTGGGACCTTGGATGAGTTGTCGTGGCTAGCTACGTCATCGGGTGTATGTTTGTTGTCAAAAAAACTTATCAACACACTCGCATCAACAACCCTCATGCGACCATTTAAGCTCATAATAAGACTTGTAACTGCGACCGCTATTCGCCCCAGCCTCATGAATCGTAACATTATTCCAAGTGATCTCGTTTGAATAGTTGAAAACCCCCAGACTAATGGCACCAAGATGGCACCGGTTCGGGTGAATTGATGAAGTTTGGGGTGCATGGCAGTAACGATGTTTTGGAAGCTTTGTAAGAGGGTTTGGTAGTTGTGAAGTGGTATACGCTCTTCGTGGAGTCTTCGGGTGATGTTTGCGTAACCTCTGATTTGGGAGGATTTGGAGGATTTCGTGTTCCCGCATGCCATACACCGAAACAAGGCTCATCCTTAGCTTCAGCCATCACCGACAGCCACCAGTCCAAGCTGCACACTACTTGAGACTCCACCCTAGTCATCTTACGGATGCATGAAGCCTTAGATTTTTCCAATAAGTAGCTTCAATTCCGATTCGAAAAAAGTTGTTCCCTAAAAGCCTCGAAGGAATTATCAACAGATAGATGCTCGACATCCTCTCTTCATTAATACACAAACTCAACCCTCATTGTCAAGGCCAACTTTGCAAACCCTGGAAAAAGCGCCTTCACAATCAGATGCTTCCCAGCTACCGCTCCCTTTCCCTTCTCCGCCAACTCCAAATACTGCTGACTATGTGCCCCATGCTCCCTCCTCGTCCTGGCCAACTGATGCTCATAGCTATCAATTGACACCCGGGAATGAAACCACTCCAAACAATACCACGGAAGCATCTGAGTATAGTCGATCTGTAAACTTAGAAGAAGCCTTTTTTGTGTTATACTGGAAGGAGTGGAAATGAATCTGTGTAGGTGGTTGGCTAAGCTGAGAGATATTTGATCTGACGATGTGGAGAGCGTCGTTTGGATAAAGTTGAAGATGTATAAGCGATCTGGAGGGGGAGGAGGAGTATTGTTGGGGTAGATTTTGCTGTACGGCATTTCAGTAAAAGAACAGAACCGAGAATGGAATAAATAACTCACCCAAGACTTGAATAGAAGTAGGCTTGCGCGCTTGATAGCAAAACTCCCGATGAGCTGTTCTCCAATGATACTTTTGACACTTTCGAGAGCAATACCACGTCATTTTACAGCCAGAACAATACTGAAGCTGTGGTTCAACCCAAGTCCCAGTCTTCTGAGATTTTCGATGCAAACGCGTTTCGGAACACTAGGATGAATGTCTATCTGTCAGTTATAATTTCTCCAGGACTGTGAGCAACAAACTCATCCATACCTGAGGGTTAGAACACGTCCCTCGGAGATGCTCCTCTCTACTCATCACGAATGTCCTTACATCCCACGCTTGTTCGTGCAGACTCCAAAACTTCATCCATAACGCTTCAAATTCCGTCCCCTTCATCCTGCTGT
>JAACJM010000549.1:0-16119 GCA_013368315.1 Tetrapyrgos nigripes
GTAAAATTTCACAAATTTGACAAGTCTCAAAAACCTGGCATAAAAAGTGAGCGCAAAAACGAAATGAACAAGACAGTGATACTAGTATTGTAATGGGACATCGTACATACCTGTGAGAGTTTTCAGAATCATTGTAAGTTCCATGTATAGCCGATACTGTTCCAGAAAGTCTTTGGGATTCTACAAGCGCAAGAGCGGAAGAGAAGGCCAAGGCAGATGATAAAAAGCTTTTGGATCAGGAAGTTTTCGACCCGGATGCTTGTATGTCGTACGGTGTATTCGTTGGGACATATTTGACTCTTCTCATTGTTAGATTTAAAGACCAAGTTGGCCAGCTCGACAGAGGCAGAGCTCAAATCCCTCCAATCATCGCTTCGCAACTCTAAAGAAGATACAGACGCTGAATTGAAGAAGAATGTGTTCAAAAAGTGTGTCTCTGTTGATCACTGCAACCATACCTCGAAGCTGACTTCATTCCAGCTACGCTGAACTCGTTTTTGTTTCAAAAGAGATTTCAACATTAGAGAACGAAATGCTTGAGCTCAAGGAATCTCTCTCCGAGTATCGGTCCATGCCCTCCCTGCTTTCACATCCCGATCCAACTACAACATCCTCATCAAAATCTTTCTACCTACCGACGGTCGTCAGTTGCAGACCTGCGCATCATGTATTTCAATCAAATGCAGCAGCTTCACGCTGAAATCGAAGCTCAGCTAAATTTGCCTCCAACAACACCTGAAGACATGTCGTTGCAGAAGTGGATGGAATTTGTCACTAAACGCAGCCACATACAAAGTGATGGGCAAAGTCAAATTTGTGATTCTAGACGATGCTGTTTTAGTCGCAAAGAGACGGAAAGGGTTGTGTGGTGAGGGATCTTCTAGAGGTGGCAAATCACAGGGAAAGCCGGTTGCGGAGAGATGCTGGCCGTTGCACGAGACAGTGGTTTTGGACACCAAGGATTCTGCGAGTGAGTGTTCAGTATAGCCTTCAGACCTTCAAAAGCTAACTTTATTTTTCAAGGCATGACAAACGTCTTCAAGATCAGATATGGGAAGGAAACACATGTTTACCGCACTGAGACGCCTTCGGGAAAAAAGGGACTATTACAACAACTACGTCGGTTGGAGATGAACTGCTGGCGAAGAAGCGTAAGAAAGAGAGGGCGAAACACGACGGAGAAAGAGTATGTGGACAGGTGGCGACCGCAGTTTCATCCTTCAACCCTGAATGGATGAGCGAATTTGCTCCCAAAGCTCGTGAAGGTACCGACGGACAAGACAAGTCAGAACGAGATGCACGTTGGACAAGTGAATGGGCTGACGAGTTGGCGGTTGCGATTGCTTTTACGAGAATTTGGAAAGGCGACGAACCTTGTTGAGAAGGAAAAGCTAGACTTGGCGATAACCCACCCTTTGGCTGCGAAATGCCCGCGTTGACGGCAGAGTTGACAGCTGCTCTGCTGGAGGCTTTGGGGAGTACTTCAAATCGCAAGTCTACTGTCGTGAACTTCATTTCCCTTTTGTTAACGGCTGAACGCTGGTCCCGCTGCTCGTTTGACATTTGCTGAATATGAAGGACCCAAGTGCTGAAGAGTCATGTACGGAAGAAAATTAAGTTTGAAGGACACATAGGAGCGTATGTCGGTGATTTGGCGATGGTGTATTTCACGGGTATCAAACACACAGCGGATTGGTTCTTGGCTAGCTTCAAGGAGAACGAGGTGGCAAGTGGTAAGTACATACCTTCTCCACCTTTGTGTATGGTGTTTCGTCTTTAGCTTTCATAGATTGGGCGAGAAATCAAGTCGAGCATTAACGCTGAAGTGTTTAGGACCCATGCTTAGACGTGTGGGCACAGAGCGGCAATTTATGATGCTAATTGCTGGAAAACTGTAACGAGTAACCCTACATGTCCTAGGGATGACCTCAATGCAAGTACCATATTGAGATACGGGTCGATGGAATCAAAGCTATGGTCAAGTCCCCATGTGATAATCATATTAGATATGTGCCTACGGATGTAAGCAGGGTAGCTCCGTGAGGATACATGCTCTATGTACGATAGTCTACCTTAGTCTACTACATATGCTTGAATCATTGTATTTATTCGATTACCGTAAGCGAGATCTGCTCAACCGATGCAAAGGAGTTAAGCGAGGGATGGGATGTAGCCTGATGTAGCCTGGAAAACAGCGCCATGCCACCGTATGCCAACGATGCCACCTAATGCCGATGCCCTGCCGTGGCCAACCCCTGCCCAACCTCTCATATGTGACCCATATTCATATACCGCTGCCTGATTAGGGCCAAAACTAGCCCTGGGTATGCCTGGCTATATCCCTCCCGTATTGTACTATCGGGGGTGAGGGGTTACCAGGAGTATTTATATATCGGGGGCTACATCGCCTCAGACTAGTATTACACTGATGCCAAAATGATTAAATGTTGGGAAGGTCTTTTCTATAGGCTATGGTTAGTGTTGTGCTGGGCCGGGTCCGCCCACTACATGGGCTGAGCTCGAGCCCAGCCCACCCCCATATATGGAAGGTACCATCATCCACATCAATTCATCATTTTTGCCCACATGGATAGGGGCTGAAAACAACTTCTCCTCTTCCTGCTTCTCTTCCTTCTCCAGCACCTGTTCCTACCCAAAGTATCTATCTGTTTCATTCAGCTAGATACAAACACCTACAGGCAGCAGATGAGTAGAGGAGCGATGGGGAAAAGGAGCATCCTTCCTAAAGCAGATAGATTTGTCAGCGAGCTGAGCGCGAGTCGAGCTGAATTAGCCGTGAGACCCCAGACCCAGCCCAGCGCAACACTAGCTATGGTTTACACAAATTTCAGTGCCAAAAAGTTAGCCGATGTTCTCATACCCCCATCAGGCCTCGGTAATCTAGCGTACTTCAACTACTTATACATGGTCCCGCAAAGGGGTTTTCACTTCAAAGTTCAGTTTCATACCTCGGAAAGTACTGTTACTAAGGGGGATTTTCAGGTCAGAAAATGTTGTATACTAGTGTACATGTGTCTCATGAGTCATGGCCCTGGGCAACTTTTTTAAGACCCTCGACAGACCGACCATCGGACCAACCCGATGTACGTGTACGTGTCACGGCCCGCCCACCGCTTGTTCTTGAGCCTTGAGGAAATCCGAGTCCCCGTCGGTACTACCACTAGTCATTTTGGTATTTGCTTCCTTCCGTCCTCCATCTCCATCGCCGGATCCATTTCATTTTGTACCTTTGCCTACAATTTGCTTCCATCTCCAGTTCTATATTTCCGCTCCGTTTTTGTATTTGCCGTTTTAGCCGTTTCGTTTCGTTCCGTTTCGTTTCGGCAGGTTTCGGCCCCTTCAGGCCCCTCCCCGCCTCCTAATCCTTCCCTCACTCGGGTCTCCTGCAGGCTGGATTGCATGCTCCGTTACCCCGTTACCCCGTTGTTTTACATACGCAGTTGCCTGTTGCCTGTCTCGGGTACAGGACCGTACAATATGAGGACAAGGTTTATCTAACTCCTTCCTTTGATCTGAGACTCGGACAGGCCCGGGAAGGAGCACAGCGACACAGCGATCCGAACCAGTAGGCGTATTAGGCGATAATGAACAAAAAAACCAAACCATGTATGTATATGATATCAATTGAAAAACTCGACAAAACTTGGAAAACTTGAACTATACACGAGTCACGACAGGAGACACGACACGAACTTGAGCATACTATGAATTTAATGTATAATGGATACGATTCTGAGATATTGGATATGGATAATGGATATGAATAACTAGCAGTACATACATACAATATTGAACATTGAACGAACACCGAGGTATGCTTTATGTTGTTGTTGTTGTTTGATGCGTAAATGGGAATGGGAATAATTAATGCAGAGAGTTGGAGAAAGGAAGGAAAAGAAAGCAAGTGAGAACAGAGAACGAGAGAGAACGAGCACAGAGAAATGGAGAGAGAGAGAATAAGACTACAACCTTAAGGTAGTGTACACTATAAACAGAAACAAGTTCAAGTCTTTGGAGGATATAAGAGAGGAAGAAAGAATAAGGTGTAAAGTAAGATAAGGATATAAAGTCGAGTGCAAGTATAAGCGAGAATAAGGAATGAATGGACATGGACATGAAGGACATTAAGAATTTAGGAATAGAAATAATCAGGAAACTGTACATGAGATCAACACTGTACAACAGCACGACACAAGAAACCAGTAGAGGGAAGGAGGGGAAAAAAGTCAACTGTGCGTCAAAACCAGAAAAACAGCCAATCAATCAATCAATCCGAAAGAAGGGAAGGGAAGGGTCCTTTTATACATTTTTACTTCATCATCATCTTCATCATCATCCGCCACTCGCTACTCCGACAAGTCATCCACTCATCTACCGCTTTACTCAACAAACACCACCCGACTCAATCCACTCTTCACATATCCAGCACCAGCACCACTAGTGGCGTTTCCTCCACATCCACCCATTCCACCCAAAGCAGACGACCGCCTTGGCCTACCAACCGAAGGCGTATCACCGCGACTCAACAACATACTCGCTACAATCCCTGCGATGGTGTCCCGGGAAGAGGCGGGGAGGGGACGGGAGAGGAGGGTATAGATGGAGGATTGGGATTTGGGTTGGGATCGGTTAGCAGCTGGTTTGGAGGAAGTGAGAGTGGGAGCTGAGGAAGACAGAGTCGTGGTGGCGGTAGAGTGGGCAGTCGGGGTTGTAAGAAGCGCAGGAGGTGCACTTCCCGGTCTCTCGATAACGGCAGGAGGGTTAGTACGTCCCGAAGATACGAGAATGGCTTGGCCCTGACTCTGACCCTGTCCTTGTTGAACGCCACGGGAAGCAGTAGGGTAGCCACGACCTATGGGCTTTTTAATGACGACGTTGGTGTTGTTGTTTTTGATAAGAACTGTACGAGTGGGAATAAGGACTAGGCTGATGCTGATGATTCAAAGTCCTGTTTGCGAGTCTAGGCGTCGCAGGCGTAGGACCAACCGACAAAGGAGTGAAACCTTTGGAGGATGGGTGTGGTTGGGGTTGGGCGTAAGGAGAGGAAACGGATGTAGCTGAGTAACTACGGACTCGGGAGTAGTCGTTTCCGGTGGAGCCGCCCGCAGGCCCCAAGGACATAGCGCCTGCCCTCCTTCTAGTAGGTGAGGGCGGAGATGGGCTACGATTTGCTACGCGAGACTGAGACTGGTTGTCAACGAGGGACATGGTAGATGGGGAAGGAGAGTGTGGGTACGACGGTGGATAAAAGGAAGGAAAAGAGTTGGGAGAGGGTGGAGAGGGGGATCTCGATAAAGAGGTCCTCGACGGAGCGCTGGGGTGGTGAAGGGACGGATTAAGATTGAGATTAACGGAAGTATTGGTAGCGGAAGTTATAGTGTTGGTAATGTTACAAGCTGGTTGCAATGGGCGTTGCTGCTGTTGTTTCAGATCCGAATTGGGAGTAGCGAAAGCGAGAGCTGGACTGTTCGTGGCGGGGTCGTAGTAATAATAATGCGTATACGGGGAGGGAGGAGAGACCTCGTCTGTGTCTGCGTCGTCGAAGGGATTGAAGGTGAAACGAGACGACGGAGTGTAGACTGGCCCCGAGAGCGGCTGCTGGGGACGAAACGGCCGGCGGTCCCGACGTTGGGCGGACAGGCGGGGAGCACCGGTGAGGAAGAGTTTGTTGCTGGGGGTATTGAGGTCGAGAGTGGACAGGACAGCAGTGGACGACATTTTAGAGAGAGAGAAAGAGATCTACGGGCTATTGCTACAAGATATTAGAAAAGCGTAAGGTTTTGCTGAGGGGATTGTGTGTGTGTGCTGAGCAGAAAAAGACGAGAAGACGGACACAAGGCGGACGAACCCAGCTCCATTGTCCTCGTGCTTTTATTGTCACGCTACTCTCGCTGCCGATCCTGATCCGGCCATTTCACCCCAGGAACATTCAGATGATGCCTTTTCCTTCAATTGGCAATTCAGAACAGCTTTGTATCACAAGGCATCACCAAAAAGGTGACTCCCATCAACTCAGCTCGCTTTGCGGACTGTCGGTTTCTACTGGGTAACACTTCTCTTCCGACCTATCTCTACTCCATCTTAGCACCACCTCCACCTCAGTAGGCACCGTCTTCTCTCCTCGCCGCCCTCGCCAGCGACAAAGCTTACGTCGCTACGGTCGGACCGTCTGCTCCCGCGGGCCCTCCTCCATAGAGTTGTTTACGGCACTGGCTCCCTATCCCCATTGATTCCTCAAATATCGTCAACTCTTCAATTCTCCATATTACCAAACAATGGCAAACCCCCCAAAAAACTCCGAGCACCGAGGACAGCTTTGACAGAGCCACATGGAAAACTGACGGACCCTTCGCAGGGTCATCTCGACCCCGTCATCGTCGGTGGATGTGATCGACGCCGTGGGTGAGACTGAAGCGACCGCAGCGCACAGTCGCACTGCACAGTTTTGACCGTCCCCGTCGTCAGCTCCTTCACAGTTGCAAGCTTTGTATCTTTCTGTAACTCAACAGCTCTAATATTACATATTCTCGTGTTCATCAAGTTTTGATCAACGCCTCAACGCCTCCATCGACATCGATTACGCTACTACGCTACTAGAGTAGTGGTAGTGAACCTTGACCCTTATCCTTCTTTCGTGCTAGTGGTGTTACCTTACTAGTGGTCTCCCCGAACGCGTGTCTTGACTCTTTTCGATCAGGTTCTTGTCCTCCTAAATGCTGAGCGCTAGCGTAGTACTCCGATTCCGACACTATATACTACTAGTTTAAAAAACTTTCATTTCGACAGGTTACTACTACTCGGCGCTATCAAGCTTCAGGCCTCATATGTACCCCCTCCTATGTATCAATGTCATTAAGGTCAATCTATCAACCCGACTACATATTAGTGCTACAGAGACAGAAGAAAGAGTCACTCGACTTTACCAAACCTAGTAAAGAGCATGAAACACTAAAACCAATTTAGCCTGGTCCTAGACTGCTGGTCTTGATCCTTCTTGATCCTGCCTGGTCCTTGCCTGGCCACCGTCCGACACTCGCAACAACGAAATCCGGACCCGGGTCATATGCATTACTTCCTTACTACATCCCTCCACTTTATACTTAACCTGTTACCTCCACCATCAGCGATCACTATGTATCATCAAAACCTTCATCAAAAGTTAAAACCACCCTAGGCCTTAAGTACGTATCCCAGGATTGCATAATGGTCCTGGATGTTTCAACTTGGGCTTATAATAACTTAAGTGCGTAAGTGCTATCCCCACCTCTTCTAGACCTATCGACTCGGATATCCCTCGATGAAATTCGACAATCAACGTCGACGGGCACCGACTCTGCATCCCTCGTTGTTTCTTTTCCTCAAATCTCAAACCTCAAAACCCGTACCGCCTGGAGTATCTCGTATGCATAACGACATTCACTAGCACCTGAAAAAGACGTCTAACAAACACCGGCGCCTACGTACCAACTGATGTGCATATCCATGTACATGTGCTTATTCTCTTTCTTCCACATGTACGCTCGGACTAAAATGTGATTTCCCTGTCCAGACAGGGACAGGTCGTCTCTTTTAAAAGGAGTAGTAAGCTACAGCCTACATATTACTACCAAGAGGCTAGTCCCAATGCATGATGAAATTCGAATCAACGTCGACGGGCACCGTAAGTAGTCCCATCAACTCGACTCAACTCTACATCCTTCGTTGTTTCTTTTCGTCAAATCTCAAACCAGGAAGCACCGCCTGAACCATCTCGTATGCATAACGACATTCACTGGCACCTGAAAAAGACGACAAGACGACGTCTAGCAAACGCGTTACACCTAGACTCTGGTTCAACTTGTCTAGTTACTAGTACCAACTGTTACTGATGTGCATGTACGTGTGCATGCTCTCTGACACTGCCAGGACAGGTCGTCTCTCAAGAAGTAGTAAGCTACATACAACCTACATATCAAGAGGCTATTACTTATTAGCTGCTCTTCAGTAGTATCAAGGTCCCAACACATCATTTTCCTTCGTGCGTTCGAACTCGTTTTGATCATCAGCGCTTCACCATCAAGCATCATGATGCGCATGTCCATTGTGTAGACTTTGTCATTGTCTACAGTAATACAAGGATAAGAATCCGGATCCGAGGCGTTACTAGTGTTCTGTTCTCGTGTTCTCGTGTTCTCGTCATCAGGCTCACTTACTCACTCACTCGGAGTCTTGTGTTTTCTTTTCTTTCTTCCCTGGACGGCCATGGTGATCTTCCTATGTATTACATACATACGATGTCGGATGTCCATAGAATGTCCGTATGGCAATTGAAATTTGAGAATTGTAATCCTTTTCGGGTTTTAGCTTCTTCAAGAATCAAAACGCTTTGGGATCAATGACATTGAATCAAGAGTACAAGGTACGTTGTACAATGAATAATACCAATACACTACAATACAAGTTTAGGAGTCAGGGACGGGATGGACGGGGACCGTGTTGCTTCTTTTCATAAATACGGGTTATACCGTGGTATGTAGACGTCAAAGTACTCCATGCACCACATACATACGTATTTGGTGGTACGCCGGTACCGCGGTAAGTACCAAATAGGTAACGGTCTCGCTCTCTAGTAGCTATTGAATATTAATATTCATATTGTTTGTTCTCTGCCACCGCACTCGGACACCGGCGTACCATGGCCGCGTACCATCTTATGTAGGATTCTTTGAGCAAGGATCCTATCCTGGATGGTCCTAGGAATCGGATCGATATTACTAGTAAGTATGTAAGTAAGTAAGTATCAATATCGTTCTCTTTTTCGGGCTCTCTCCCACCCCAAGCTTCAAGCACTCGAGACCAGAACTGAAGCAGTGAAGCTCATTGCTGAATTGGGATCAAGGTTGACCGTGGCCAATTCAAGAGAGTAAAGTACAATGGACAGGTCACAGGGACAGGGACATTTTTTTCAGTTCCAATTCCGTGTGTATACATACATATGCATATGCATATGCGCACTCTCAGCCTCGCGGTCACTGATCATTGTCAATGTTATGTTATGTTATTACTATGAAAAAGTACCAGTACCGACGGTGGTGGAGCCTGGTAGCTATAGACTGGGAGCGGGAATCAACACAACAGTGTGTTACTGTGTAACGTTCTTCTTCTCGTTATTGTTCTCCGCCGCAGCCCCACACCCCAAGTGCTTCAAGCTCTCAGGTCCTTGATTCTCTTCTTACTAGTAAGCTGAAGATGCTTCCTTATACTTGTACGTACCTGTCTTTGTACTACTTTCGTTCTAAGCAAGTATACTGTGCTACAGTTCAATGACTCTGATTCATACCCGCCACTATCATCACTGCATATACGCCCCGCCATGTTTTCATTGCGATTGCTAATAGTAGATACATGTTTGTATGTGCCCTCCGAGTCTCATTTCGTCCAATAAGTATACCCAGGGGAGTCGCTGTTTCAGGGTTCCGCCCGTGATTTAAGTAGCCTATTCATTCCCTTGTGAGGAATTTCCCCAAACGAGTCAGCAACTTCAAGAGGATTAGCCAAAATACCTGACGAGGGAAATGTGGGGCCTGGGCCATCGCTGGGCGTGCGAAAAAGATTCTAGAAGAAACGGCATAGCGGCAGGACTCGGACTGGAGCTTGCCGACTGAATAGAGGACCTATTCAGCATAGCCACACGCTGGTAAAGAGAGCACAAGTACAGTCGTTATATTACGATATATCTGCACCGACGGTACTGGTAGCCATAGACTGGGGTCGGCAACCAACAGCGTGTAAAGTTCTTATTCTCCGCCACAGCCCAAGTGCTTCTTCTCAGGCTCTTGATTCTTCCAAGTCTTATATTATATATATACCTACTGAAGATGTTTCAAGCCCTTGTACCCCTTCCGAGTCTCATTATTTCGGCCAATATACCCAGGGGAGTCGCTGTTTCAGGGCTCCCCGTGAATTGTAATTAAGTACCCTATTCCTAATTCCCTCGCGAGAAATTTCCCCAAACGAGTCTGCAACTTGAAATACTTGAAGAGAGAACAAGTACAGTACTTCGTTATTACTATGTATTGGTACTGACGGTGCTGGAGCCTGGTAGCTATACTTAGACCAGGAGCAGCAACCAATGCAACAGTGTGTCGTTCTTGCTCTCGGTTCTTGTTCTTGTTATTGTTAATGAAGCAGCAACTAATCAGTGTAGGGAAACCAGTCAATGGAGCTCACTGAATAGAACATTGAGGAGAAAGCTAGTAGAGCTTAGATGCAAATTGCTTGGAGAGCAAATAGAACTAGATATTGTTCTGTAGTAAATACAATTTTACAAGAGCTTTTATACTAGATAAAGAGCATGTAATTACTAATATCTACATTGTCCATGGACATACCTAGAGACTAAGGGAATACTGCCATTGGCCATATTGCTATCTAGAGAGATATCATTATATACTAGAAGATAAGAGTAATGTCTGGAGAATGTCCTGAAGGACTAGCCATACTTATAGCTATGTAGAAGTTTCATAATAACTCCATAAAGAATCATAATTACTATACATGAAAGGTATATATTTCAACAATTGTTCTCCGTCACAGCCCAAGTGCTTCTTGTCAGGCTCTTGATTCTCTCAAGTCTTACTACTGAAGATGTTTCGAGCCCCTGTACCCCTTCCGAGTCTCATCAAGTCATCCAATATACCCAGGGGAGTCGCTGTTTCAGGGTTCCCCGTGAATCATGATTAGGTAGCCTATTCAAGTTCCTTCCCTCGCGAGAAATTTCCCCCAAACAAGTCCGCAACTTCAAGATGATTAGCGAAAATACTTGAAGAGAGCACAAGTACAGTCGTTATCAAGCCGTTATTCGTCTCTTAATCTTACTGAAGATGCTTCCCTGTATATGTTCCTGTCCTTGTAGTACTTTTGTTTTAGACCCATACTGTGTTTCGTGACTAGCTTATTCCTTCCCTCGCGAGAAAATTTCCCAAAAAGTCCGCAAGATGATTAGCGGGAATACTTGAAGAGTGCATTCATTCATTACTGTTACGATGGTTATATCAATTATACAACACTTTGCCCAATCCACCTGTCTTCGCCCCCTCTAATTCAACGTAGGGTTGACGTTCTCAGCAAAGTACTCGTGGCTATCAGCGTTATTGACGGCTGCGCGATCTTCACAATCGGGATGTCCGTAAGCGTAATCCCGTGTCCCAGCGAGGGCGGTAAAGTGGGAAGATTCGTGAACGAGAGTTCCAGCCCTGGAGTCCTGTCCGGTATTGGCTGCTCGCCAGAACTGATCGCAGAGATAAATATTTGAGATACTGCCCAGAAAAGTATTAGAGTTGGAATGGAAGAGTATTGGATGAAACCTACTCGTTAGGATAGACATAAGCAAAGACACCCGGGCGGCTTCGAGGGCAAGTGCAATCGTAAGTGTAGACATTATAACCACGCCCAGCCATGTTCGTGAAGTGGGTCAAAATAGTGGAACGACGTGCATCGTTGTAGGTACCGAACCAGTGAGTGTATCGGTCGGTGGAAGATGTGTGGTTTCGCAGATAGCTGATCAATACCATTACAATCAGTGTTATACTTTCAGAACAAAAGGCAACTGAAAACTCACTCTCGTGCATCGCTAGCATAGGTAAGAGCAGCAGGGATAGCTTTGTTGATGTTGGACTGCTGATCAGCGCTGCAGCCATTGAAGTTAGCTCGTTTGGCCAACGAGGTAGTGCGGCGCGCAATAGAGAGAGTTCCAGAGAGTTTCGCTTGATGGGAAGACTCCTGCTTGGCGTAGATCTGAGTCACATCAAGGGTAGCAGGGTCAACGACGAAGAATTTGTTGGATGCTTCGATATCGTATACATCCTCTCCAGAGCTGGTGAAGTTGTAAGCAGAAGATACTTGAAAACCATGAGTCAGTATAATATCGTGTCCATTCAAACAGCATTGGCACTTACGATCGTGCTCGACCTTAATGGACTGGCCGGGTGGAATGACAGTAATGACATCGGGAGTGTTCATCTTGGCGGCAACGGCAGGCGAGAACTTGAACACGGCACCGTTGAATGCAGGGGAAGCACCCTTGGAATTAGTGATGCGGAAACTGTTGGCGTCGGAGGAAATCAACGACGAGGTTGGGTCGTTCAAGAGATGTAAGGTCTCATCTCCAGAATTGGTGAGGAGAGTCGTCACTTTGAAGTTGTCGACATTGGTTACAGCTTCTAGACCTGTAACCTTCAAGCCTCAAGGTGAGCTCGGAAGCAGCTGAAACAAGGACTGCAGAGAAGCAGAGAGCAATCAAGGTAGAACGGAGAGTAGAAGAGAACATGACTAGATCTGATGAGGAAGAGACTCGTCGATGTCTAGCTTTTATAGCGGCCAGGACACCGGGAGCAGCAGCAACAGACGTTGAGGTTCAACTGAGTGCCCCACAAGTGAGGCGTACTAAGGCAAACGATTTGAAGAACGATAGCATGATTGTAGTATGATGCTGCTAGTGCTTCTACCAAGTTCGTTTGACCAGCGACCGAAGAGAACCGCGCCTGAAAACAGAAAAAACGGTGGGATATCTCAGTGATCCAGCTAAGAAACATCAAATTACGCACACATTCACGTGCCGGTGAGTCTAACAAGGTTACTTTGAGAAGGTCGCCACACTTCATATTCTATGATTGAGGATTGAGGCGCACTAGGACAATTACTGCTGGTGGTCTAACAACACGTTGGTCTTAAGTTCGTGATACCCTCGATCGATCACGATCGCGGTGAGCACGCGACAGTGTCTGAAGGAATTCAATTAGCTCGCCTCTCTCTGAGCCATATCTGTTGAAGTATAATCAAGCCACCGTGGATAGGGGCCAACGCGTAGACGTGCTACGGTTACTTACGGCTACTTATCTCTTTGTCTCTTTCTCCTTTTCATGGAACACGTGTACACTAGTATATATACCTGTAGATACCCTTAGGACACCTCTGTCTTCGCTATTACAGACAGAGGTGAGCCACTTACTTTACCATCAGACTCGGACATTTACTCACATACCTAGATTCATATTTCTCTTTCTTCTATCTAGGTACTTACTCTTTACTCTGTCTTCGCTATTACAGACAGAGATTCATATTTCTCTTTCTTCTATCTAGTTCGAATTCTAACAGGTTATGGGCTGTAACGTCGCGTGAATTTACGACAACGTTAGAATTCGAGCCACCGATCGAGTGCCACCATAATTTCTTTCACCTTGTCTTTGTCCGTCGTCTTTGTTCCGCGTTTATACGCGTATGCCAGGTTCCGAGGTCGATTCTACTGAAGTCCGTGACTCGTCCACCCAAACGGATCCTCCTCTGTCTACTTTGTCGTCTACCCCGTCATCTAGTATTCCATCGTCGATTCCTTTGACCCCATCAATTCTTTCACAAATCATGTCTACCCCGTCGTCCGACACTACCCATCTGTCTGTCTCCATCATTACTCTCAGCACTTCTCTATTCAAACACGACGTCCTCTCGAAAGACCAGAACCATTTTTCCTCATGGAAACGCCAGTTCGTCCAAACCCTACGCATGAACCAAGGTGCAGACGGGTACCTTGACGGTCGGATCGTCCGGCCCGATAAGGAAACCGAACCTCGTGCCTACAACAACTGGGTCGCGAACAATGGTAGCATTCTAGGTTTTATGGGATTGGTGATGGATGAAGCGGAACAAGAAGTGCTCGAGGATGTAACGACTGCTGAAGAGGCTTGGAAACTCCTGCTGAAACGTCACGCTCAGGAAGGACCTGTCAAACAGGTCCAACTCATTCAAGAGGCTCTTGGTATTCGTTATTCCTCGACGGAGAAGTACGCTACCACATCTTCGAAGCTTACGGCGCTCAACAAACGAATCTGGGATATGGGCGCGCTCACCCCGGAACTATTCCTTTGTATTACCATGATCAATTCTATGACTAATGTCCCCGAACTTCGCGCCACCCGCGAGAACGTCGCACAATCTCTTGCTCAATCCGACAGAACGAACCCCGATACCAAAGCGAACCCTAACGCCAAGAAATATGACTCTTGGGACATCAAACGGGCGCTGAATATGGCCCAGGGTCTCGTTGACTCTGATGCCAAGTCCACCGATATCGCACTGTCCTCCCAAACTTCCCAAAAATCCAATCCTCGTATCAAAACTAAATGCACTAATCCCCAATGTCCACGACAACTAGGTCATCTGAAGGAGTGGTGTATCTCCCCAGGAGGAGGTATGGCAGGAAAGACGTTGGAGGAGTCAAAGGCGGCGAAGTTGAAGGATCGTGAGAAGAAAGCGGGAAATAAGTCGGGAGAGGCAAAGAAAAGCGGTTATAAAGTTATCGAGAGTAACGGGAGTGCCTATATTGTCAACCTCGAAACTAATACTGTTCTCCCTATCCCACCCGGTTCTAACTCTGAGTTTGCGGGTCTGGCATCCGATGCTGTCAACTCGATTGATCTTTCCACGATTACAGAACCAGAGCGTGTTGAACATGAGGGATGGTTGGCATTAGAGGATGTGAAAGCATCGGTTGATTGGAACGAGAGGAGGAGGAACATAGATTTTGCGGGGATTACCTGTGAACCCCTGAATCAAAAAGCTCGTACTCAAATCTCCCTCATCGAATTTCCATATATTCTGGACAGTGGTGCCACCACACACATATCCCCCAATCGTACCGATTTCTTAAACCTTCGTCCTATCCCTCCTCGATCCGTAAAAGGTGTAGGTGGTTCCTCCATCGCCGCATATGGTATCGGCGACATCAAGCTCAGGGTCGGAAAATCCGCTCACATAACATTGCACGACTGTCTCTATGTCCCGGAAGCCACCGTCAGACTTATCTCCATTGGCTCCCTATCCATCCATTTGAAAATCGCTACTCACTTCGACGATGATGGCGCATGGATTACCCCGAAGAACAGCAATGTCGTTCTTGCCCATGGGAATCTACACTCAAATCGCCTGTATGATCTTACTCTCCACGCTGAGGCCGAACACGCATACCTTTCTCGGGATCCACCACCGAGTACGTGGCATGGACGCCTTGGCCATCCTTATCAACAAATTATTGTTGATATGGCTAAGAAGAACTCAGTTGAAGGTATGCCTATTGATCTATCCCAACTCAACACACATTCTAAATGTCGTCCCTGTACACTTGGCAAACAGGTCTCGAATTCATTACCAAAGGAGCGTGAGGAAGATCATAGAGCTACCCATAAACTAGAGAAAGTGTTCGTAGACTTAACTGGCCCACAGGCTGTACGCTCTCGTACCGGAAATTATTATATTATGGATATCATTGATGATTTCTCGAGCTATCCGTGGTCGGTCCCTATATCTGGAAAAGACAAAGCGTTTGAACCTCTCAAGGCCTGGGTCGAAGCGAGGGAGAGGGAGACCGACCTGAAGGTTGGTATTATTCAGATCGACAATGGTGAATTGAAGTCAGAGGAGATGGAGAAATGGTGCCAATCAAAAGGGATCACTTTACGGTTCACGGCACCTTATACCTCTGCGATGAATGGACGTGTCGAACGACTTCATCGTACCCTGATGAATAAAGCTCGAACAATGATGATCGCTGCTGAATTACCCAATTATCTCTGGGATGAAATGTATCTCACTGCGTCACATTTGCATTCCCTAACCACTACCAAATCACTTGATGGGAAAACACCAGCTGAGATGTGGTACGGAAAGAAGCCCAACCTATCTCACTTACGCGAGATTGGGTGCCAAGCTTTCGTACTCATTCAAACCAATAACCCCAAAATCTTCCCAAGATCTATTGAATGCGTACTTGTTGGGTATGAACGCAATTCAAAGGCATATCGCTGCTATCATCGAAAGAGTGGCAAGATACTTTCCTCTTATCATGTCCAATTCATTGAGAGCCATCAAACACATCCATCTGGCTCACCATCCGTTACCCCTATCGTCCCAGAACCTCACAATCCCATTCCTGCTCCTATTATCGAAGAAGATGACGTCGTTTCTATACCACCGGATCAAGTTCCCGTCCCCGATCAACTTCCTGATCAACTCCCTATCAATGATCCACCAGTCATACCGGTAAATCAACAGCCACCTGAACCCAGA
>JAACJM010000550.1:0-16005 GCA_013368315.1 Tetrapyrgos nigripes
GGCGTATGTCGTTGGTGCGTCGTGTGGTTTCCCAATTCGAACACTACTCATTTTCATCACAGAACACGAAGCCCATCAACAGATACTACAATATGCCACCAAGATCCACAGGTCATGCCCGGATTGCCTTGTGGTGCACCAGGAAGAATTTGTCATGGAGCTGGATTTCAGATTGGAGGATGTTCGCGACGCCGTCGACATGGTGAAGCGACTTGTAGAGACCAGGAGAGTGGGATGCACTTGATGCTTTTTAGGTTTCTTTGGTTTTTGGTGTTTTTTTTTTTTTTGCTTTCCTGCTATTAAATCTGCTTTCGAATCGCTGCCAAGGTGTAGGACCACTTATGTATATAGGACTTTGTAACTAAGATATTTTAAAGCAGACGCGTCTTTACGTTGACGCGTTGGACACGCACTTGCGTCAGATCACTGACGCACCAGCGTTGTATCAGTAGTCCATAAATATCATCTATTAGTACACCTATCTAGAGTTCAGATGCATGATATATTGAGACTCGTATCTGTACATATATCTGGATTCCAGATACATACCATTTCTGGACACAAATCCGCAAAATTGATAGGTGATCTTTCTTTTGTTTGAATAGGTGTGCGAATTGAAAATCTTTTTGTACTTCTTTCCAAAGATCTAATATGACATGTGTCTGGTCACGAATTAAATGTACGGTAAGGCATCCTAATATATCAACTTTCTGGTTAGATATCTAACTTACTAATACATGATCTATTTCGACTTATATCTGGGTTCCTAATGTATCTTATTTCCGTGCACATATTAGATCACCTATCCGTCGAGCGGATATTTGTCCCTTTTCGGCGTGTTTCGTCCCTCATCAGCTCAGCTATTAATTAACGATAGGAACGATCAAAACCTTATACTGCCCTTTGAACAGCTCTTCTACAGTTTCATCGGGCAGGTAGAATGTCTGGTGGTCGCTGCATGCTTCAGTGAGTAATAAGTCTTAAAGTCAATCCAATGCACCTTAATCTCTTTCTTGCGTTCAACCCTCTCCAAGAACACCTAAAGAAATGGCCTCAGAATCCTCATGCAACGTCATTAACGACTGCCGAAAGCTCTACGACATCATTTGGGGATGTCTCGTTACCATCTTCACATGTACATGGGTCTCATCCAACCATACCTCCACCGCATTTCGGGCTTATCTCGGTAGCCCTCAGGCGGTTTTTCCCTGATGGTCCTGGCGGTCATAGCTCCAGAGTTGATGTTATATTTTGCAATGCGTCAGTCCTTGGTCACAAGGAAATCTTCCAAAGGTATCCTCCTGTCTATTTTATTTTTTGTGGTCTTCAAGTTATTGACCGATGACTAGAGCATGGATTCTTCATTTCGATGGGGGGTTTTGTCACTCGTCAAGGTCATCATCCCATCGTTGAGCCAGAACAGTTCATGGAAGAAATCCTGGCGGATATCAGGGCAACCAAGGTTCAGGATATCGAAGACAAGAGCAAAGCCAACGCAGTATCCAAGGGACTGGCTCTTCTACGGACTTTGTGGTTTCCAGTCCAAATGCTCGCCAGGGCTGTTCAGCACCTGCCTATCACTGCGCTAGAGATAGCCACGGTCGGTTTTACAATTTTAAACCTGCTGATGTATGGATTATGGTGGTACAAACCTCTTGACGTTCAAAGGCCAATTATGGTTGGTCCTTGACCAGAACAGAAGTAGAAACATCTGCAACATTCCGACGTCAGCGGTTTTTGGCACCTGCACAGACTTGGACATTTCTGGACATCAGTAAATGGACTGTTTGTCCGGATTCATAAAAGCAAGTATGTACGTACGCGTCGGCGTCGCTCATAGGCAGTACAGCGCTATAAGAAACTTCATAAAGAGACTAAGAAAAAAAAAATCTATATGTTACAAAAAAGTTGTATTATACTCAAATGCCAGGCACTGGGGGGCGATCAAGCAAGCGTATGTAGTACTAACTAGGAGCGTTATAACAAGAATCACATATGTAGGTACGTAGGTCATATCATAGAAATGATCCACCACGCGTACTGGTACTGCGAAGTCGGGCTAGATTGTCCAGAGACAGGTATGAACAGAGATCCCGACGAAACCACCGACGCAGTCTCTGACAATGTCATATCACTCTTTGTACCTCCCCTTGCAACATTATCCTGTTTTTCCTGCACCTTCTCGTTGAATTCTTTAGTCCTCTCACTCGCCTGCGTAACTTCCGCCAACTCCTTCCTCAACGCCCCTCAAACTTCCTCCCAAACACCTCAATATAATACCCCCCTCCATTCCACACTGACACTCCAACTATCCCTAACAAAAGACCCCACTCCAAAATGCACTATCATAAAGAAGGTACACTACTGGAAGTTCGGTAAGGACCATATAGACGAGTTGACCTCTCATGAAAGCAGCGATACAAGATTGAGGGAGGATAGCGGACAGGGAACGACCGATGATGCTGGGTTGGTCGTTGAGGAAGAAGGAGAAGGAGGTAGTGCGTTGGCCAGATTCGATATTTTCGCGACGGTATAACACACAACGAATGAAGCAGGCAAGGCAGGGAATATCCAGAGGTATATGAAATTGAGGGTGGTGACGTAGTAGCAGAGGCTGAAGAGGAAGTGCCAAAGCGCATTTTTTGTAAATGTAGGTGCGGAGGGGAAGGAGGTAGAGGGCTTGGAGGGTGTAGGCTATGTGGGCCATCTGCAGAAAAATGGAAAGAGAGAGAGGAAGAGGTTAGTGACGTCGTCTCCATCAGTAAAGGAAAAGTACGCACTGAGGAGCCAATCCAAAGAATAATGCCGAATACAACACCGACATGACACCGAAAAAGAAAGAAACCTTTTCCTTAGTCTGGACGACTTTGGCCGAGTGCCACCAGTTGGAGAGTTTAGTCATTCGGGCTGCGACCTATGTCGCAATAAGAGACATGGTTAGCATTCCCTTGTCTACCAGTTCGAGCAACGAGCACAGAACCCAACCCACCTTAATCTTAAACTCCTTGAACTCCATATCGAAATTCTGCGCCAACAAATCCCCCGAACTCGAAATCGAAAAGTTCTTTCATCGAATGCGAGAAATCCTTGACCAGAATATCCCTCAATTTGAGATTTTCTAATGTCTTCATATTGAGGTTGCCGTATGTATCTTCGTAATGAGCTTATACCCTCTCTTGCGTAACTCATCCCTGCATTTTTGGAGTTGACGTTGGGAAAAGGTCGACTGGGGAGTCAAAGTAGGTTTCGAGAGTGTCTGTATGTGTGAAGTGTAAAGGGTATGAGATATGCATTCATGAGATGAGTAAAGTGGAAAGGAATGAGAGTGGTATGACAGATGGAATGAAGGGACGAAGAACTGAGACAACACACACCTAAAAGCGTAAAGCCACTCGACCAATATATAAGTTCATCCCATCCAAAGCGTTCAAAGCCAAAGGGGCTTTTCTTTCGACTACTTCCTTTCGTACTTGTACTTGTGTTTGAAGTCGTGATTGTAGCAGTTGTAGTGGCATTGGGGTTCACAGTCGCAAGACTAGTGCTGGAGTGGTCATTGCCTACGCCTCGAGACAGTACCTCTTAACCAACTCGACCAATTTCTGGTTCAGATCTGACCGATTACGTCCCGGAAAGACATTGGCGAAAGCGCAAAGAACACGGACGGCTTGGGAGAGTTGGGCAAGAGTGAGTCTGACTGAGGTCATGATCACTCTCTCCAAGTCCGTCAACCCTCAAGCTGCCACTGGGTCTACGAACACCGAGCAGAGAAACGAGGAAGATGGGGTAGATTATTGCGAGGGGGGTAACTAGAGTAGTGCGTAGGGGTCAGACAAAAAGAAAAAGGAAAAATCATCACAATTCTCGAACGTCAAACTCACCTTGCCAAATTCAGAAGAAACAAATGGTTTCCTCAGCTCTTCATCTTTTATTAATTCAACGAGAAAAGCCTTCGGAACTCGTCTGGTACTTCAGGAGCAGCGTGCTTCATTCCTGTGCCTATGCCTTACTGCTAGTCCTCCCCACCCTCATCCCCCTCCCAAGTGGGCCATGGCCACCTCGAAGTAATACCCCCCGCGCAAAAAATCCTAAAGCCTTTCCTCTCGACTTCTCCCACTTCAATTCTGCACGCGCCAGAGTCTGTGGGGGTAACGTGTCGATTGACGAGGTACCGGATGCCGGGTGTGGTGGTGACTTGGAAGATTTCAGCTTGGAATGCGCTGCGAGTGACGTGAGTAAGAAGTAGGTGAGTTTAGAGGGAAAAGAAAAGAGAAGAAGCTGCGACGAAAGTGTGAGAAAGACGAGCATCTTATTCCTGATCGCGTGGATGTACTCGTCTGGGAGTTTTCTGCTTTTGCGATTCTAAAACCTGCTGATGTATGGATTATGGTGGTACGAACCTCCTGACGTTCAAAGGCCAATTATGGTTGGTCCTGGACTAGAAGTAGAAACATCTACAACATTCCAGCGTCAGCGGTTTTCACCTGCACATTTCTGGACATCAGCAAATGGGCTTTTTGTCCGGATTCTCGAAGCAAGTATGCAAGTACGCGTCGGTGTCGCATGGCCAGTACAGCGCTATAAGAAAGTTTATAAAGAGACTGGAAAAAAAGTCGTATCATACTCAAATCATGACAGGCACTGGGGGGCGATCAAGCAAGCGTATATAGTCAGGTAGTACTAACTAGGAGCGTTATAGCAAAAATCACCGTAAAACTGCCCCTTAGGGTTGACCAGGTTTGGTCTCAACCAAAGATCCTGGTCAACTTCTTCTAGTATAGGTAGTACATTGTAATTTGTCAATAGCTACAATACACACTATTTTGAAGTCCAAAATGATCAAAATACATACGTAGACCACTCGGTCAACGTTGGTCAAGCCTTGGTCAACATCCGGAGGAAAAATAGAAATGAAAGCAAAGAAAGTATGAATGAAGCCCTGGTCAACCTTGGTCAAGCTTTGGTCAACCTCTCACGCAGAAAACAAGACCAGGAAAGAGAGATAAGTCCAAGAAGTCCTGGTCATCCTTGGTCAACCTCCCCAGCACAAAAAAAGATGAGTGCGGGGTGATCAACCCCTCCGGCAGAAAACAAGACGAGAGCGCAAAAAAGTCCCTAAAGCCCTGGTCAACTATGGTCAACCCTTGGTCAATCTCTGAAAGCGCCAAAAAGATGAAGAAAAGGGAAATAGTTCCGAGAGCCCTGCCCTGTTAAGCAGGCATGGTACGGCTTGTACACTACTAAACACAGTGGCAACTACGCTACTTACCTGAGGATAAGAGTTAGCTTGTTAGGCTAGTAAGAGGCTTATTGAGCGATGTGGGTTAAGTGTATAACTTGTTATTAGGAGGACTATCTACCAGTCCTTATATACCTTTTAGGAGGTACAAATACATGTAAACTAATACTAGAGTAACAATAAGATTCTATTGTACTGGATAGAACAATGCTGGTTTCGTACACTATTGTTGTACTATACTTATTGTCTATATAATCTTATTGTTCTATTTATAACTACTACTATTGTTCTACATAGAATATGTTGATGGCTGCAACTGAATGCGCCAATTCAACACTCCCCCTTGCTAAGCAGCATGGTTAGTGCGCGTAAGCATAGGTAGGCGCTGTAAGCAGCCATGGAAGGAAGGGATCCAGTGCCTCGACGTTTTCGATGCGATTTCTTCAATTATAAAACTGAAGTCCTAATTGTTTCCTGAACTTCTCAAACTTTACTCGATCTAAAGCTTTAGTGAGTAGATCTGCAGGATTATTACTTCCTTCAATGAAGAATAACTTGACTGTCTCGTCGATGACTTTTTCTCGTACAAAATGATATCGAATATCAATGTGTTTCGTTCGCTTATCCGTGACGGGTTTGATGCAATAAAAATTGATCCCTGATTGTCACCGTAAATTGGGATAGCGTGAAGAGGATATTCGATTTCACTGAGAAGAGTCTTGAACCAACAGACTTGTCGACTGCAGTCACTAAGTGCCATGTATTCAGCTTCAGTCGAAGATAAAGCGACTGTCTTTTGTTGTCTAGACGTCCAGCTAAATGGTGCTTGGGCTAATTGTAGAAAGAAGCCAGTTTGAGATTTGCGAGTTCCAGGATCTGATCCCCAATCAGAGTCTGTGTAGGCTGATAAGCCTTCTCCCCCTCGACCGTTGTACACAAGAGCATATTTTCTAGTGCCAACAAGATAACGGCAAATGTCTTTCGCCTTATTGTAGTGTTCTTGTGAGGGGTTTGCAGCAAATTGTGCAAGTTTTGTGACAGCAAAGGAAATATCAGGACGTGTTCCTAACATTAAGTAGAGTAAGGATCCGATTATCTCCTGATAACTTTGACGAAGAGTATAATTGACAGGAGTGTCTTCTGGAAGAGGAAGAGGGTGATAATTGCCAGGTAATGGGGTAGCAGAAGCTTTCGCGTTTTGCATTCCATAAGTTTCTAGGATTTTATCCAGATAAGCGCACTGGTCTAAAGAGACTTTGCTGCCTTTCCTGGTAATTCTCATCCTTAGGAATTCTTTGGCATCGCCTAGATCCCTACATTCCCATCTCTTCATAAAGTCTCCTTTGAGTCGTAAGACTAAGGTTTTGTTAGCTCCACAGAATAGAGCGTCATCCACATAGACTACAGCAATGACGATAGAATTTTCAATAAGATTATTGTTGGCGTCATAGCGTTTGTGAATGAAGATTCCGGCGTCGGAAATGATTCGTTTAAAACCAAGTTCCGCCATGGACTTATCAAGACTTTTCCACCACGCAAGTCCTGCTTGTTTGAGTCCGTAAAGAGCACGAAGAAGCCGGACGACTTTATGCTCTTGTCCTTTGACTTTAAAGGCTTCCGGTTGTTCCATATAGATTTCTTCATCGAGTAAGCCATATAAGTAGGCTGATCGGACATCGACACCGGACACGTGCCAACCCTTAAGTGCATGCTAAAGCGAAGATTAAGCGCACAGTCTCGAATCGAACAACAGGCGAATATATTTGATCAAAGTCTATGCCTTCGACCTGTGAAAAACCTTTTGCAACGAGTCTTGCCTTTTTACGACCATCAGTTTTGATGTCGAAGACCCATCGGTTTTTGATAACTTTCCTATCTTTAGGTCTTTCGACCAATTCATAGGTGTCGCGCTTGCGAAGAGCCTCTAGTTCTTCGCGGCAAGCGACTTTCCATTCCTCTTGCTCAGCTATAGGTAAGCGAGCAATATCTTTGAATGTCCATTCGCGAATATTACGAACATTCGGTTGATTCCCATCATTCTTCGAAGTAACTTTCTGAATAAGCAAGTGGGAATTGATTTCTCCAGGAGCAATTGCCTGCATAAGCAAGAAATTTATAGATACTCCCCCTTCACGGCATGGTTCTGCCATTTCTTCTGATTCAGGGCGTGCAGAGTCATCACTCTTGGCTTGCTGCTCCCCCTGGGGTGCGCTTCCGGATGCAGAACTAGGTCCGGGAACCTGTTGCTCTGCAGCTTCTTGACGTCGGTTTTCCTTCCGAGCGTCTCTCTCTGCTTTCGCTTTTGCTTCCGCTCTTTTATCAGCCGCGATTTGAGGTTCAAGATCGCGTTCAACTTCTACAGGGTGTTTATCCCCGTATCGTTTAGGTACAGTACCAGTGCGCTCGCTTCGACGCGTTGGTTCTGTTGGTGGCCGTCTTTGTCTAGGAGCTCTGGGCTTTCGAGGTGCCTGAGGAGGTGGTGTCTCCACTGGCAGTGGTGTTACCGATCTTCTAGGCTCAGAGTCACTATCCGGAGACGAAGGCGGTGGATCCTGTTCAGGTTCGTCGTCACGAAGTTGATCAGGTCTCCTTGTTGAAGGGATGCGAGGAGGACGATGATTAAAATCTTCATCATCATCGTCAGGGATTGTTTGTGGTAGAGGAGTGTCATCGCCTTGCGATGACTCGATAGGTAATTGTTTTGAATTACGAGATTGAGTTTTACATCGAGGAAAGAAGTCTTCCTCAAACACAGCTTGCGGGGATGTAAATTCCGCATTGTTTGTACGCATGAAAAGATTTCCACGTTCTCCTGGTGCTACACCAAGATACGTCATGAGTTCTGACTTGGAAGCGAGTTTGTTCTTTCGAGTTTCCTCGGGTTTAAAGACATAAGCTCCACAGCCAAAAACTCGTAAGTGATCGATACGTGGTTTTTCCTTTTCAAGCATTTCAAATGGAGTTATCCATTTGTGTCGTCTTAAGGGAGTACGTCGATAGACATACAATCCATGACGGACAGCATATTCCCACCAAGATTCAGGTAGACATGCTAACTTCATCATTGCCAATGATTTATCCATTAGAGTGCGTATGAAGCGTTCCGCTCGACCATTCTGCTGATGAATGTATGGTGCACTGTTAAGGATTTTAACGCCTTTCTCGAGTAACATTTCTCGGTAGGTGCCTTTGATGAATTCACCACCCATATCAGACATCCACTGTTCGACTTTCGTCTTATATTGGGTTTCTACCATCGCAAGGAATTGGCGAGTGGCAGTCAGTGGTTGTTTTTTGTCTGTAAGAAAACGTATCCAAGCATCTGAAGTGTAATCATCAAAAAAGACGATTATATACTTGTACTTGTGGTAGGATATTGTGGGGTATTCATGTAAATCCGTATGGATAATCTGGAAAGGACGAGTAGCACGTCGTTCGTTAGGAGGGTAAGCCTGTCTGGGAGTTTTGCCTTCAAGACAGCCTTTGCACAAAGGAAGTTCCTTAGGAATAATGAATTCAGGAGTGCCAAGGGTGTGTTGTCGGACATGTTTTAGAACATCACGAGAGGGATGTCCTATACGACGATGTAAAATCTCGTAGTTGATAAGATAAATCAAAAGATTGGCTTTAGAAGCGACAATTTTCGATTTGTGTGGAAGATAGTATAGCGTTTCTTCCGGTATACGCTTTGAGAAAGTCAAGAATGTTGTATTTCTCGAAATGGTGATATGATCGGAGTTACCGCGCATAAACATGTTGTCATTTAAGAATTGACCAACAGATAAGAGTCGTTGATTTAGATCGGGAATGTAATAGACCGGATATAATTTCATGACCCTTTTACGTTGAGAGATCAGAACTGTTCCGGATGCACGAATCTTCGTGAATCCATTGGCAGTTTTCACTGGAATTGGTTTTATATAACTCAATTCAACAAAGTCATTGATGTCGAACGTAAAATGCGCTGATGCTCCGGAATCAAGTAACCATCCATCACTGAAGTGGATTTTGACAGTATCAGATCTCTCTTTCTTACACTTCTGGCATAGTGAGAACAGAGTGCCACAGGCACATAAATATTTATTGTTGCCGCCAGGGCTAGTGTACAGATCATTATAAATAAAAGGGGTTGTTAAACCCAGAGGAGCGGTATGTAATAAATATATACATGGAGAACCTGCTTCCAAATTACGAGCTGCTGAAAAAAGCGCATCAGTACTTTTATTCATAAGATCTGAATTGAGATCTGACCTGAGATAACCGTTGTCCAAGCCGGAGGGTTCAGAGTCTAAGGACCAGCCATAATTATTTGCGGCATTGGCGATAACGACGGGGGTAGAAGGTCGTGGACTGGGAATTCCGAACGATGCGGTGTCCTCTACGGGTGACGTAGGTAGACTCATCCCGCCGATCGATGGCGGAGTCGACATGTACTCGAGGTCGCTGGTTTCGGATAGGCTCGGAGACATGCTCCGAAGTTCTGGCATTGAACTCGGAGTTGGAGCCCTGGAGGGTAGTTCCATCCCTCCTAGTCCGATTGATGCGTCTCGCTGCCAGTCGATTAGCTCGTCGTACCTTCCATCCTCGTTTTGGAGATGAGGAGTCAGCCATTCCCATCCCGTCGAAGTCGTGCCAGGTGTTGGGCTTGCAACACGGCTGGATGGCAAGGATTGAGTGGTCATGCCATTGGGAGGTGCAGGCTGTGAGCCACTTGGCATCTCGCTGCGGACTGCAGCAAGTCGTTGGATAAGAGAAAGAGTGCCACGGGTTCCCGTTGGGGCAACGGTGTTCAGCGCTGCTCTGAGTGGTTCCCCATAGAGGTGTAGGGAATCCTCGGGGTTCTGGAACCTCTCCCCAAGGTGAATTGCACATTCCATCATCTCGGCAGCAGGGTCCGCGGCAATCCGGTCGATAAGTGGAACAGGTGTCTGGATGTCCTGAGAAACCTTTGCACCTGACTCCGTCGTTGTGGTACCAAACACACTTCCGAGTTCCGAAGTGTTCACCAGAGTGTCCTCGTTCCAGCTGGCATCTTCTCCTTGAGCGCATGCCATATCGGCATCTGGATCGGTCTGAGTTTCGGGATATTCACCGTTCCAACCATTCCAGTTGCCAGCATCACCCCAACCATCAGTAGATGATTGAAGGTTGTCCCAATAGATGCGTTCCGTGAGAGTGCGTTTAGAACGGGGAGCAGGGGTAAGTGGAGTGAAGGAGGAATGATCGGGATGAGACATGACGACATCTTCAAGGGTAGCAATAGTCTCACCAGATGGTCTAGCGCCAATGTCGCGTGCAAGATTGATAGCTCTTTTGGTACCTGTAAAGAAGGCGTCAAAAGGCTTTTCCGTTTCCATGAAGAATGGCTTACGGGTATCAACTGCAGCGGGCGTGTCGACAACGGTGACTGTGTGCATCATGGGCGACATATCACCATGAACGAGATGTGCTTGGCCTTGTCTCTTGGCCTGTTCAGACTTTCCAGCTCGACCTCCTCGACGGAAATTAGCCTTTCCTTTGCCCTTTCCCTTGCCTTTTCCCTTGTTATTCCCATTAGAGCCGCTGGCTCCGTTAGCGCCGCTGCTGCTGCCACTAGGGCGCTGCTGCTGCTGCTGCTGGAAACTAGGGTTACCGTCTTTTCGCTTGACAGCTGAAAGACGATTGGCTTGGGCTTTCCCTGAAGGCCCCTTGAACGCTCCCTGGCGAGATTCCCAAATATTGACAATCTCGTTTTGCAACTCATCGAGACTTTGTCCATCAATCTGTTTGATAGAACATTGAGTATACTGGTTGATGAGATACTCGTATCTGGGAGGAAGTTTGGAGATGATGAACATGACGATGAGGAAGTTGGCGACTTTTGTAATGGAAGTGGCTGAGGTGCCATCAGTGGGGATACCGGCGGCACTGACCCTATCGAAGTGCATGCGAATAAGTTCGATTGCAGCGCTAGGATTGGCGTCGTTGGGAATAGTGATGGAGGTAGCACGTTTGAAATCCGTGTAGATTGCGGAAACACCAGGTTTCCCATAGGTCTTCTTGAGAAAGACCCAAATTTCCTTGGCGGTAGTCATTCCAAACGTTTTCTGACGAACGGGAGGAGAGAGACGAAGTTTGATAGACCCCATGGCCTTATCGTTCTTCTCATCCCAGTCAGCCTGTTTCTTTTGAGCCGCCATGATAGCCTCAGCTTGAGCCGCTGTGTCTTCATCAGTCAGAGGGGAGACGAGACTCACTTCGGCATCATCAGGGCGGTCAGTGCTAAGGACAGAACTAAGTCCAGTAGCTTGCAACCAGGCGAGAAGGATGTCAGCCCAGATGTTGAAATCAACACCGGCGAAGACGGGTACAGTTGTCATCAGGACGTTGGAGGACATCTTTGATAATATCTGGGGAAGTCAACTGTCAGCATTTATCCATATGTAGAATAAGAAGGCAGCATTTAAATGCGCCATGCGAAAGTGAAGAGAGGCAGCGATGAACGCGCCATGACAGTGACTACTCCCCTAGATTGTCAACAACTGCAGCTGGACATAGGTCCTGCGCTGTTGGACATATCGTCAAGCCATTAAAGGCGACGCAGGCTGCCACAAAGGGCGCCACAGGCTGCCATGAAGGCGCCATCCAGGTAGTATGCGAAGTCTATGGTTTGCAGCCATTGAAGGCGCTCCCAAGGGCCTTCGGGGCCCATAACCTGTTAAGCAGGCATGGTACGGCTTGTACACTACTAAACGCAGTGGCAACTACGCTTACTTACCTGGGGATAAGAGTTAGCTTGTAAGGCTAGTAAGAGGCTTATTGAGCGATGTGGGTTAAGTGTAAAACTTGTTATTAGGAGGACTATCTACCAGTCCTTATATACCTTTTAGGAGGTACAAATACATGTAAACTAATACTAGAGTAACAATAAGATTCTATTGTACTGGATAGAACAATGCTGGTTTCGTACACTATTGTCGTACTACACTTTATTGTCTATATAATCTTATTGTTCTATATATAACTACTACTATTGTTCTACATAGAATACGTTGATGGCTGCAACTGAATGCGCCAATTCAACAACATTGTCTCTGAGGATTTCGCTACGCGACACAGGGTTTAATAGAAGAATGGAAGAATATTTCCTCGGCTATCTGTTGACCGCGATATAGACCAGCATCGACTGCGTCCAACTGCGTCTAGCCTTTGGTTCAGACCTACGGTTATTAGTCTATGAGCCGGTCGCGCTCAACCCTGCTATTTGGTGGTCTCGGCGAGTTCTTTATACTCCAAATTGAAGAGAAAAATGCAATTCAGTCTTTCAGAGTGAATTTCGAGCTCCTTCCCGCTGTAATAACAACGATCATCACATGACTCTAATTGTTGAGCGTGCGGTCTTCAACAACAGATCAAGTTAATCAGCTCTGATTATAAAGTGAACTTCCTTCATTCTCCCTCAGAGACCTTGGCTATCACCTCCATCTCAATTCCTGTGCTCTTCAACTGAAGGCAGCAGTGCTCATTGGACAGTAGTCCAATACGCACCAGAACTTACATTGTACGTATATGCTGCTACTCTTCAATGTTAGCGAGAGAAATGACTTGGCAGCCTTCCAGATTTAATCTGTCAGCGATTATCATGGCCGACGCGGTAACAATTGTTCCCGCTACCGTTTAGGTAGTGGGTCTTGTACCAATCCTATTCGCACAACGCCGCGGCGCACAACAGGCCGGTTCAATCGAAATTCCGCTCCGCGGCACCAGCACCGAAATCAACCCAGTACAGTGGGTTTGACCTGATCCAATGCTCTTTGTTTTTCAATGACAGTTCAGACCTCCTCCTTGCTGCCTCTAGCGTTTCATGGTAACAGGTATGCAATCAGCTCTGTTCTTGTTTCTGTCCCTGTTTAGGTAACATATATTTTGGAGAGTTGGGGGCGAAGGCCAAGTGTACTATGGCCTTTGGGCATTCCTTGTTACAAACTGTTTCCTCTTCTTGCATTGGCGTAAAGCATAGTGATGAACCGGCGAGTTGTAGTGGGCTCTGCCGCCCCACAGGGGCGGCCGCTTCACCAGTTATATGGACTTGGGAATCTTTGCGTCATCTGCTTGCATCAGTATGAGGGAAATGTGGGCCATTGCTACGCATGGCACGATAAGCAAGGCCCAAAATTTGTGAAGAAACCAAGAAGAAACAGCATAGCAGCATGACCGGACTTGCTGACTGAATAGGAGACCTATTCAGCATAGCCACACGCTGGAACACTGGGTTATAAGAATGATGAAGGAGATGTGGGCCACCACTGCGTGTGGCAATGACAAGGCCCAAAGGAAAGGAAGTAATTGGCAAGTACTAAATGAGTACTGTCAACTGTGAAGCTGAATTTGTAAAAAATTTTGTTGTCTCTGCAGTCCAGAAAGCAGCGAACACACTACAGATGCCGTTTTGTTTGCGCTGGAAAAAGGACTGCTTCAAAGTGATAGTTATATTACCATGCTGCTCCATACTCACAAATAAAATGGTTGGTGGTGCCATTTCTGAGCTACATTTGCAGATTTAGACTTTACCTGCCAACTTTGTCAAAAAAAATTGACGAAGTTGGCACTAAAAGAGTATCAATAGGGATGGAGAGAGCGTAACGGAGCTTGTTATTAGAACCATGTTGATATAGTATTCATAGAGGATTGAAGAGGGGCAATATCGGGAAGGATCCACTTTCCAAATCCCAACATCAAGACAAGCGTTGGTTTTAGGGAAATAGGACCAACTGAAGACGGCAGGTCGATCACTGACACATCAAGAATAGCCTCAAATGCAATGCAAGCACACCAAGAGTCAAGTATCCGAGTAGTCATTCTCCAGAATTGTGCAATGCATTGAGCTCTTGAGTCTTCTGACTGGTATCACCCATTTTCAGTCTTGAGTTTTCATTTCTGCAGGATAGGTGCCCTCAAGAATTTACAGATATCATGATTTGACTTCATATTGGGATGTTACTCAGCAGGGAGGAAAGAAAATGCATTTGCGGCATTGAAGTACTGGAGGAGAGAAAGCAAATTTTTACAAGTTCAACTTCACACACCAAGCTCCCAAAACAATGCCCAATAATACCAGCCGTTCTATTGAACGACTGGTCGGAGTTCAAATTGAACAGATAGTACCGAGCCTAATGAAATGGCACCAGTAATGAGGAAACGGCATACCGGCATGACTGGAGCTTACCGACTGAATAGGAGACACATCGAGCATAGCCACATGCAGGAGCATCAGGTTATAAGAAGGAGACCCTAAAGGGCCTCGTAATCCAGTAACGCCATGTCTGTGTGGCACCCCCAACTCTGACCAGGTTTGTCCTTGATGTAGAGCACAGGTTGGGCAAGAATTGGTCGAGTTGCTGATTCTTCTAGGAAAGGATATGGAGATCATGTGATGATGGCGCGTTCCTCTGCTGATACCCTGGCAACGAGAAGTAGACGAGACTAATTACACGTTCTAGGTCGTTGACAAAGTGATCTGTACTTTATCCAGGATTTTCTCAGCTTTTTGCAGGTGTAGAACAAAACTATGATCATTACACATCAGTAAAATGGCAAACTGGCTTTTTGCAACTTTTATGTGACTTTTTCTGATCCGCGTCGCGCTTTCAAAACACAGGCCCGATCACTTTTGAAAGTTGCCTCTTGCTTTCAAAAGTCATTGGAAAAGCTGCTGAAAAGGTGCAGGGAAAGTTGCTAAATATGATTAGTAGAACCACATCCTCGTACCTCAGATTCCTAATATTGGTGCATTAAAAGAGATACCATTATAATAACTATGAAATATGTTGCTTTGGTACTATAGACAGGCCCTTCCCATAACCACCGCTGTGCACAATACAGTCATTGCAATGTACTGTCAACCAATGAAAGCAGATCCCATCATCCTAAATGTACACAGCAGGTTAGGTTCCGGTATCGGGTCATGAATGACAAGCTGACTTACCAAATGATTATGCTCCCTTCAAAAGATTTATCCTAGGCCTGAAGGAGGAAGATTTCTGTGTTAGCAGTAAAAAAGTTTATTTAAAGGAAACGCACCATAAACTGTCCTTCCAACAGATTACACAACCTCAGTATGCGGCACACTGGAATAGCAGGAACAAGTCAGACATGTTGAAGGGTAAGTAAAGGGTAAAGTACGCACCTATCCCTTGTTATCTCCCCACTGGCAAATCACAAATATTCGGGTGAGCTGAGAACTGAGCTAAGGAAAACAACAGAGCATTTAGCGCAGTCAGAAAGACTTTTAAAAACAACACACATACTGCTAGAAAAGTGCAGAAGGTAGGGGATGAGATGAGCGCAGTGAATGGACAAAGTGAAGGCTTAGGTTGGAATGGACGCGCAAGCGCAAGGTCAACACAACATGTGACTGCAACTATACAGTTGACCGACATTTACTGAAGTTGCGGCTGGATCAAATATTTTTTAAAGTCCTCAGTCTCATACTAGTAGAGTCCCTCTAAGCGTCCTTCTTCCTCCTTTCTCTTTCCCTCAGGCTGTCTGGCATTATAGTGCTGTCTGGAGAAACTCTCTCGAATTTGGTATACACACACTTCGCTCAATCCAATTACATGTATTAACACAGGTCTCTGAGCACATATTGTAGAATTATAATACTTGAGACTCATTTATGTAGAAAGTGAGGTCCTCCAGAAAAGCTCAGTAAAAGCTGGCAAAAGTTCCTGAAAAGTGGATGCCATTCGGAAAAAAGTAAAAGTCAGAAAAAGCTTCCATCAAAAAAGCTG